>MCJB01048350.1:0-32976 GCA_002018475.1 Nicotiana obtusifolia | reverse complement strand
CACTGAATTAGTTAAGAAAACTCTAAGTCCACACATTCAGTTTCTTAAGACTATAGCTATCAGCAGCTATAAGCCAAAGGCACATAGACAAGATAACATTCAATTGGAAGGCACATGAGACATATATGAGGCAGGTTCATGTTTGTATTTCCAACAATAATGTTTGAAGTGACAATAGTGAGCGACATGAATAGAACACATAGATTCTATAGGCATGTTTTCTACCATTTTATGCAAGCATTAGAATATACTTGTCTCTCCCAACTTCATTATCACCCCAATTATTTATTTACAAATTATAATACACGCCCAGATAATGAATATAAGTATAAATAATACACAAGGAACAATAGCAGGCCCAAAAGGAGATAACCCAATACTGCCTGGGCCTTTAACAAATTCATTCTTCACACCAGCAGCAAACCCGGATCCAAACTCGACTCAAGTATTAGAGTATGTCAATTACAAGATTAAAACTCATATATAGACCCAGACCAGGAAGGAGTGGAGGATTCACTCACCCAGTAGGTGGCAGATGAACAACTTAGCCAAACAACTACTCACTGAATTAGTTAAGAAAACTCTAAGTCCACACATTCAGTTTCTTAAGACTATAGCTATCAACAGCTATAAGCCAAAGGCACATAGACAAGATAACATTCAATTGGAAGGCACATGAGACATATATGAGGCAGGTTCATGTTTGTATTCCAAAAATAATGTTTGAAGTGACAATATTGAGCGACATGAGCTAGCAAGCCACTACACATAGAGTTTCAAAGTTAAGCATGATTCAGGACCAACCTAAAGAACTTCAAATGACAATCTAGCATAATCATAGGCACGAAGCAATTAGAGTACAAATTTCTCATGAATGTTTTAACATGATGGTCTAATGAGAATATGGTTACAAATAGCATAACAATAGACTAGTGGCACAGTTTGGCCAACATGTCATGTGGTTGAACATGAAACTTAACATGATGAGCATTGATTATAGCACAAAGATTCCAAGAAACTTATGGTAGGTAAAAGAACAAATCAGCTATACATTAACAGGGCAAGCAGACATCAGGACTCTTGTCAGTCGATCACACATAAGAGACGAGGTGGAACATTTATCCTATAAGTCTTAGGCAATGCTAAAGACTACAGGATTGACAAGTCAAGGAATACAATCATCAGAGTTACAGATAGCAGAGAAACATGTTTAGGCTAGATATTAAGACAAGTTGTAACATAGGATGGTCAGGGATCAATTTGCAAGGTAACAGTAAATTGCACATATACGGTTCAACAGAAAGAGACTTATTAAGGCAAATTCTAGGCAGGCATTAATTCCATAGGAGTTTCAATACAAATGTTCAAAGTGAGGTATGAGAAAGGATTCTATACTAAATGGTCAATGTAGGAATTTAAGCATACATAAACACGACAACATCAAAAAGCATAACAGCCCAGAATTCTCCCAAATTGACTAAACATGAATGGATATATGCAAACTTATACAATTTCTGATGAAGGATTGTAGAAGAAATTCAAAGCAAGGTCGCCCCATTATCATATTGGCTTAGAAAGTTCCACATAACACAAATGTTCATAACCATGCACACAAACAGGGAAAAAATATAGTGGCGAGGGTTTGCAACTTACCAGTTTGTAGATTTAACAACAAATAGAGGAGAATCACCAAGTTCCAGTAGCAAAGTAAGAACAACAGCAAAAACTCCAAACCCTAGTGCATCAGAGTTCACAAGGGCTTCGAACGAGCCCCGAGCAGTGCTCGCACTAGGGAGGTAGATAGAGAGGATTTTGGTGGACTTTTCTTTCAACCAGTCAAACGTCCAAGTTTCAGAATAATATAGAACAAGTGAGAGTGAGAGAATAACAGTGATTAAGGTTTGTTAAAGGGATTAGGGAGGGGTTTATATAGTGGTAGAAACTGAAAGAACAAACATGAAAAACAATCAATTAAGCACAAATAAGAAAAAAAAATATCACATACAAGTCAAAATCAGTAAAGGAGATGGAGAGTCTCAAACCCTAATTAGGGTTCAATCGTCTGAAACCAAGAGTGCAGATCGCTCTTTGTTGAGCGTATGTAGACGAAATATCATCTTAATCCTTGAAGATTGAAGTCGTCCAGGCCTGATTTTGAGAGGTAGTTCTTGCCAAAAATAGGGCAAGAACTAAGTAACACCACAGGCGTATGTACAATAGTGAAGTATCACAAAATAGGTAAGTGAATCAATGATTGATTCCATTTTAGGGCTGGATTTGGAGAGGTTCGGAGATACATCAGCTAGGGTTTCTCAAAGAAGAAGAGAGTAGAGAGGATTTGAGGGCGACTGGAGTGTGGGAATGGGATTAGGGTCATTGATCATTTGGGATCAACGGCTAAGATCGAAAAGGGAGTGGGGCGGGTCGTTTAAATGGTTACTGACCGGGTTGAGATTAAAGGGGTCGTCTGGTTTGGCTGGGGAGATTGGGATTAGAGATTTTGGACGTTTGGGCCATTAAGTAGGTCCAGAATTGGCTCCAAATTAAATACACGAAAAAAATTATAAAAATATTTATAAAAAGTAATTAAAAATAGTACAAATATTATTTATGTACTAAGATATTTAGAAATAATATTTTAATATTTAAAAATATAAAAATACTATTTTGAGGACAAATAATGTAATAAAAATGTGATTATGCACATCATATAGGCTATTACTGCAAAATGTGTAAAATAGCTTAAAACTACAAAAATAATTATATAAATAAAGAAAAAATATTTTAAAACATATATGTGGATGAAAATAATAACTTTGGATGGTTAAGCCATCACAAAATATTTTAAGGGGTAATTAATGCATATTCTAGTAATTTAAATGCAAGAAAATTAATTTTAAAGCTTTAAAAATTATAAAAATTATAGAAAATGATAGTATAACTCTTGTAAATTAAGTAATGATGAAAAATAATATTTTAAAAGTGTATATACTATTTGAAAAAATATGAGGACAAAATTAGATATCAACAGATATGATTATTGTTTAAATTGTTGCTGAATCCGTATACAGAAAAAAGACAAACTGGTGAACTGAATATCTTAATAGCCCAAGAAAAAGAAAACAAAATGTTGAAACATTAAAATTGTAAATATAGGGTTATGGGAGAGCACTAGAAGCAAAGCAGCTTAAATGTTGCACTCGGAAAAAACAGTTCTTTTTGAAAACAATAATAATAAATGGGATTTTAAAACTTGAGGGAGCAAAAGAGGCTTCATTTGAAATTCCTTCACTGAAAATAGTGTTGTCTCAATAGAGAGTCCACTAAAGCAATTGCTTTACGCCTCCAAAAGCTGAAGGCCTCAAATTGTTTATCTTTACATATTATAAATTTATTGATAAAAGAGATTAGGTTTTGTATTTCATGTTTTGAAATATGACAGAGGTTATATAGATAAATACTTGGATTTTATAATAAACATATGACATATAAAAATGAATAACTTCATGATGACTGTGATAATAAAAAGATTAAAGTATCTTATAATATCTTTTGGAGTTATTATTTCTTATAAAGAGAAGACAAAACTATTATTTTACTTCAAAATAGACTTGAGGTATTACAAATATGAAATTATTTTAATATATACTTAGTGGTACAAAAATAAAATTATTAGATTATGGGAAAATTTATAAAAATATTATCTTAACAGTCAACATGTATTTCTCATAAAATAATATACAAGCCTTCGTGAGTTGAGTTTCCAAGTATCTCCAATGGTGGAAACTAGCAGGTAACTGAGTGAATGATTAAGATACGTACAAAAAGATTCATACACAATCCTTAGAAAATAAAATAGTTAAATAAATTTAAAGCCTCTTATTAAGGTTTGGCTTTAGGCAACCACTTTCGTTGAGCTGCCTCTGACTGAAAATTATAGTGTATATACCAGGTCAAATTATTTTATGTGTGTATATATGTGTTATTAATCTGTATTAAATTATAATATTATGAAACAGTAAACTTCTGTAACTCAAAACAGAAACAAAGACGAACAGAAGTAAGGTAGAAACTGAAATTGTCAGAAACAGAATCTAAAATCTATTTCAAAATAAAATCGAGCCCACTAAATACAGAATGTGCCCATAAGGAAATTATTCCTCTCAAGTACTCGAGGTGTTGGAATATTATCCTCCCAAGATAAGAACGATTTAACTCATCAGATTTTATCGGTACCAAAAACGCTAGTGAATTGCGAACGCACTTAATGGCTGTAAATCACACTAGAATTTATTAGTGCAGAAGAAGGAGAAGAAGTTTAGAAAATTTCGTAAGGAAAAATTCTGGAATCAATAGCGAATTTAAAGCCATTTTATGGCACTATTTCTGAAAATTTGTAACCTTCCATAAACAGCCATGGTTGTTGGAATAGGCGGAAACGTTTAAGATATTTCATGAAATGAATTTAAAATAATTCGGGAAGAGAAACAGATCGGGACACGTCGCACGTTGTCCTATGTTATTCCGGGTTGACTTTTTGATAATTAATTAAATTTATTAGTTAAATATTTAAAAAGATTAATCAATCAATCAATCTTTGACAAAATCCAAATCTAAATTCAAATCCGAATCAGAATCCGAAGTTGAAGCCAAAGCCGAGCCGGAGCGACGACGACGATGATGGTGCAACCCTTACCTTCTTTCCAACTCATTTAATACCAAGAGAATTGCTTTCTTAATATAAGCACATTTCCTTTTCTTTCCACCACCAATGAGGGACAATTGCTCTTTTCAAAGCATAAGGGAACTCACTTTCCCTTCACATTTCTTCCCTCCTTTTCCTATTCACCAACCTTCAATCCTAACAATCCCCACATGAATGGGAATGGCTATAAGACAAAGGAATGCACGGACGAGTGTGTGATTTACAAGCAAAGATTAACTGCATCTGGATAAGTAAGGTTTCCCTTTGAACTTTCTGTAGTGAACTTATATCGGATGCGGTCAATCGATAGATTTTATATCTTTGAACCGTCGAGCTTTATTGTATACCTAAACAACATAAGTCACACAATCAACCCTTAAGCATATATAGTTCTCACGGTTGTGTTCGTTTCAGCCAAGCGCATGGTTTCATGAGTGCTTAGGGAATGGGACTTTACTTTCACTTCCCTTGAAGCTACTTACACTTCACACCCACATAGGTGATTTCTAAACGTGTAATCCCATAGGCACACTATCGAGTGATTTCCTACCAGACTTAGCAAATCATTAAAAAACTTTAAGCTTTATTGACTCATCAAAAAGCCTTAATGCTTTACCCTGATTCTTGAATATTGTCTTCATCACGAGAATGGGTTGAGTGATTGATAATGTTGAAGCGTCATTCATAACTTTTTTTGATCTATTTGAACCTAGCTCTTGGGATCTCCAGTCTGCTAAGTAGAGTTACCGCCATGATGACTTGTCCTAGGCCTTAACCCCATTCCCTTCGACGATCTTTCAACTGCCTCTCTAAATAGGCCTTTTGTAAGTGGATCCGACACGTTATCTCTTGACTTCACGTAGTCAATCGTGATAACACCACTAGAGAGCAGTTGTCTAACGGTATTGTGTCTCTGTCATATATGACAAGATTTTTCGTTATACATAACGCTCCCTGCCGTATCTATTGCCGCTTGACTATCACAATATATACATATAGGTGCCAAAGTTTAGGCTAAAATGGAATATCTTCCAAGAAATTTTGAAGCCATTCAGCTTCTTCATCTGCCTTGTCTAAAGCTATGAATTCAGATTCCATTGTAGAACGGGGATGCACGTTTATTTGGATGATTTCCAAGACACTGCTCCCATCCCCACTTGTGAAAACATATCCATTCGCGGATTTAACTTCAAATGATCCAGTGATCTAATTTGCATCACTATATCCCTCAATCACAGAGGGATATGTGTTATAATGCAGAGCCTAGTCTTGGGTATGTTTCAAATACCACAAAACTCGTTTCATTGTCATCCAATGTATTTGATTTGGATATTTATAAACCGACTTAGTTTGCTAATAGCACATGCTATATTTGGTCACGTACAATTCATGATATACATCAAACTTTCCAATACTCTTTCATAGTCCTATTGTGAGTCACTTTCACCTTCATTCTTTTGAAGTGCATAAATCACGTCAATGGGAGTATTGGTGATCTTGAAATCCAAATACTTGAACTTGTCAAGTACTTTTCAATGTAATGAGACTGTGATAATGCTAGACCTTGTGGAATCTTGTGAATTCTGATTCCCAAGATCACATCAGCAACTCCTAAGTCTTTCATGTCGAATTTGCTAGCCAGCATATGCTTAGTAGTATTTATATCTGCCATATTTTTGCTCATTATCAACATGTCATCAACATATAAACAAACAGTGACTTCATGACCTGGAGTGTTTTTAATGTAAATACAT
Organism: Nicotiana obtusifolia; assembly: GCA_002018475.1. Lineage (NCBI taxonomy): Eukaryota > Viridiplantae > Streptophyta > Magnoliopsida > Solanales > Solanaceae > Nicotiana > Nicotiana obtusifolia. Next base: position 26,517 of record MCJB01048350.1, on the reverse strand, counting down.
TTGTCAAACTCGTTGATTTTAAAACCATTTGCCAACATTGTTTGGTCAAATTTAGCATGCCACTGTTTGGTTGCTTGTTTAAGTCCATAAAGCGACTTAGCTAGTTTGCACACTTTCTTTTCTTTACCAGGAACCACAAAACTCTCATGTTGTTCCACGTAAATTTCTTCCTCCAACTCTCCATATTAGAAAGCTGCTTTAACATCCATTTGATAGATTTAAAGACCATACACGGCCGCCAGTGCCACTGACACTCTAATAGATGTTATCCTCGTAACTGGCGAGTAAGTGTCAAAGTAATCAAGGCCTTCCTTTTGTCTATAATATATGACAAGAAATCTTGCTTTATATTTGTCAATAGTGCCATCAGCTTTCATTTTCCTCTTAAAGATCCATTTCGAACCTAAAGGCTTATTTCCTGAAAAAAGATCAACCAATTCTCATGTGTGATTATTCAAAATTAATTGAATCTCACTATTGACTACCACTTTCCAAAATGTTGAATCAGAAGATGACATAGTTGCTTTGAAAGTTTGAGGCTCATTTTCAAGCAAGAATGTCATGATATCTGGTCCAAAGGAAGTAGATGTTCTTTGACGCTTGCTACGCCTTAGATCCTCTTCACTTGGAGTATTTTTCTTTAGTTGTTCCCGTGGTCATTTAGATCTTTCACTTGACGACTTGCATTCAGTTTTATACTATAACGACCGGATCGGTCTTTTTGAGGATTAGCATCCCGTTCGGTGGCTTCAGGTCTCGATCAGCTTTGTATTATGTGTTATGACGTGCGTGTGTGGCCAAGTTGGAATTTCGGATGATTCGAGATTGATTCGGAAGAAGGATTATTGTTTTACAAGCTTAAGCGGTAAGAGTTGATCAGGGTCTTGACTTTTGTGTAGACGACTCCGAAATGACATTTTGATGATTCCAGTAGCTTCGTATGGTAATTCTAGACTTAGGCGTCGGATTTGGATTTGGAGGTCCATAGGGTAATTTGATGCATTTTGGCAAAAATTGAAAAGTTGAAGTTTTGAAAGGTTAAGAGGTTTGACTGAGAGTTGACTTTGTTGATATTGGGCTCAGATTGAGATTCCAAGAATTGGATTAGCTCTGTTATGTCATTTGGAACTTGCATGCAAAATTTACGTCGTTCCGGGTTGATTTGACATGTTTCGGCGCGAGTTTTGGAAGTTGGAAGATTTGAAAGTTCATAAGTTTGATTCAAGGTGCGATTCATAGTTTTGATGTTGTTTGATGTGATTTGAGGCCACAAGTAGGTCCTCGTTGTGTTATGGAACTTGTTGGTACTTTTAGACTGGGTCCCAGGGGCCCCCGATGTGTTTCTGACGGGTTTCGGATCATTTGGATCATGTCAATAGAAGCTAGTTTGGGTAGGGGTCTAGTGTGGTCACACCTGCGGACCCTGGGTGCAGGTGCATTGATCGCAGGTGCAGAGGAGAAGGGGTGCAGATGCGGAACAAGGCTGGAAGGGGAGGATCACAGAAGCGGATGTTTTCGGCGTACCTGCGCATTCGCAGGTGCGGGATGTTAAGCGCAGAAGTGCACGCACAGAAGCGACTTTGGCTGAGGCAAGGCATTTCAACATAAGGGGATAAATTCCGCAGAAGCGACCTGCTGATCACAAAAGTAGGATCCCTGGGCAGATTCATATGTTTTGAAGGATTTGAGAATTTTATCATTTTTAGAGTTGTAGACCTCGATTTTGGGAGATTTTTCGTGGATTTTTCAAGCAAGTCATTGGGGTTAGTCTTCTCTACCCGAATCTTGTTATATTTTATGAATCCATTGCTATTTTCATCATTTTATTAATGAATTAATTTGGAAATTTGGGGAAAATTTGTAAAAATCTTTCAAAATGTTAAATAATGATTTGAAGGGCAAATTGATGTCATAAATTGATAATTTTGGTATGGTTAAACTCGTATCGGAATGGGTGTTCGGGTTTTGTGAATTTTTTCGGGTTCTAAGGTACGGGCCGGGGGGTTAACTTTTGGGTTGACTTTTTCGTTTTGATTAAAGATCGAAGATTTATTAATCGAAATTGTTTCCTCTGATTTTTATTTATGATTTAAAGTTATTTTAGCTAGATTTGAACCGTCTGTAGGTTGTTTGACTCGAGAAGGTCATTTTAGAGCATAGGTCTAGCTTCTTTGAGGTAAGTATCTTACCTAACTTTGTGTGGGGGAACTACCCCTTAGGATTTGAGTCACTTGTGCCAATTGTGTCATGTGAAGGCCGTGTACACGAGGTGACAAGTACGTACTCGGGCTTATTTGTGGAAATTTGACTGTTTAGGCTCTTAGGTTCTTATGTCCATTAAATATGAAGTTGTTTTGTCATGTTAAATTCCCCATTTACTAAATTCACCCTTACGTGTCTTATTTGGAATTAAGCAAGTACGTACTCGCGCTTATTTGTGAAAATTTGACTGTTTAGGCTCTTAGATTCTTATATCCATTAAATATGAAGTTGTTTTGTCATGTTAAATTCCCCATTTACCAAATTCACCCTTACGTGTCTTATTTGGAATTAATTGCTTCATGTTTTACCTTTATTGTCGATTAAACTCTTATGTACCTTAACTGAAGTTGTTGCCTCTTTTATTGCCATGCTATCCTTTCCATAATTGTTTATCCTTGATTGGAGTTATTATTATCTTTTCCATAATCTGCTTATCCTTCATTGAATTTGTTTTATCTCTTCCATAATTGCTTAACCCTAAATGAAGTTTTGTTATTTCCTTATCATTGTTGACTTATCCTTATATAGAATCATTGATTCATGTTATCCCTCTTATTGTTGAATTGTACTTTTGTGGAATCATTGCTACACATTATATCTTCCTTGTTGAGTTATTCTTATTGAAACAATTATTCCCTGTAGTATCTTTCATTGTGAGCTCATTCTTCCATTTCATTGTGTTTTGAAGTTCCTGAGTTGATTTACTTGTCGTATTCTCGTATTATTGTCATTGTTGCTGTTATATTCAGTGTTGTTGAACCGAGGACTCTGTGTGGTTGTGATATTGAAACTGTTTTGAGGAAATATTGTGGCATGTGAGAACATATTGTGAAAGTCATTTATCTGAGTTGTTATGCTTTGGCATACGTGTTATTGTTGAGATAATTGTAATATTGTTTCACGAGGTTTCTGTCGTGCCGTTGTTATTGTGTTTGCACGAGGTTTTTGCCGTGCTATTGTTATTGTATCGAACGAGGTATCTGCTATGTTGTTATTATTGATACGCATGCGGTGGTATAAGGTCTGGGTGTTGAAACGCATGCGGTGAGATAAGGTGGGCTTGAAACGTGTGGCTAGTAGGGGAACTACTAGAAGCCATGCGGTGTGATAAGGTGGGATAAAACGCGGGATGTTATTTCGGAAAAAATAATTTTCAAAAATTAAATATAAAGGCTCCCGCGGTGATATAAGAAAAGTTTGTGATTTATTTTCTAATTTGAGACTATGAGGCGGTACCTCGGTAGGGCTCTTGTTGTCATTTCCCCATTCTTTGGTACTTGTCTTTGATTGTTGTCTCCTTAGGGTACTATTAATTGTCTTCCTCCGTGTTGTACTATTTGCTTAGTTCTATGTGGCTAATCTTGTTGTGCTAGTCGTTGCTTCAAACTTCATTACTGCCTTTATTACACTGTACATTGCGTGGTGATCGTTTCTTATGTGTCATTCATTGTCTCTACTCTTATTGGTTGACTTGAATTGTGATAGAACACTTGCACAAGCATACACGTAGTTAAATTACCCATATCGATTTTAGCAGATGAATCCCGCCGTCATTGACCATTATACGTACTCTTTTCTACTTGCCTTCTGTGTGAGGATTATCTATTGTCATGTGAGTCATCCATGCGGTTATGATTTGTAATGTGGGCACAAGATGCCAAGTGATTAGGGTACATGAATTGAGACTCGTGAGCTGTGATTATGAGGTTTGGTACCTCATGGAAATGCTTGAACACATCTGGTGTGAAAGCGGTTGTTCTTATTGAGTTGTTGCTGGTTTTCCTTTATTTGGTTTCACTGGACTTAGACTGTGATCAGCTTATTCTACAGCATTATTACCTGACTGCTTCCTGTTAAATATTGATACTACGAGTGTATCATTGCAAGTATTGTTTAGTATTCCTTATCCTGCTTAGCTTTATATTAATATTGTTTCTCTGTTAGTTCACCTTCACACTTGTTCAGGTTGTTTAGTCCGGTAGGTGTCTTGACTGTCCCTCGTCACTACTCTACCGAGGTTAGTCTTGAAACTTACTGGGTACCGCTGTGGTGTACTCATACTACGCTTCTGCACATTTTTGTGCAGATCCAGGTGCCTTGGATATTGTTGATTATTAGCTAGTTGGTCGAGCATTGCTGTGGAGACTCAAGGTAAACCTGTCGCCGCGTTCGCAGGCCTCGGAGTCACCTTTTGATATTGTACTTTTACTGTTTAATCCTTTTCCGAACATTTGTATTTAGGAATTTTTCTAGTAAACTCAGTAGAGCTTATGACTTGTACTACCGATTTTGGGATGTTATTTCATGTTGTAAATGTTGAGTTCATTTAGAAATATTCGGTTCTGCTTAATATTTCTGTCGGTTAATTTCTATCAATTTATTCAATAAGTGTTAAGGTTACCTAGTTATAAAGACTAGGTGCCGTCACGACATCCTACGAAGGAAAACTGGGATCGTGACATATACGGATAAATATTTTCAAAGAATTCAGCATTATCTGATTCAATTACCATATTATCATGAATTTTCGGATTATCAGATTTATGAACCAAAAACCGACATGCTTTACTGTTTGTAGCATATCCAATGAAAACGCAATCTACAGTTTTTGGTCCGACTTTTACCCTTTTCGGTAAAGGTACTTGTACCTTTGCTAAAAACCCCCACACTTTAAAATATTTCAAGTTGGGTTTTCTTCCTTTCTATTTTTCATATGGAATAGATTGCGTTTTGCTGTGGGGTACTCTGTTGAGTATTCAGTTAGCTGTAAGGATAGCTTCCCCCCACAAACTCTGCAGTAAGGTGGCGCTTATTAATAAAGCATTCATAATTTCCTTTAATGTCAAGTTTTTCCTTTCAGCAATTCCATTGGATTGAGGTATGTAGGGGACAGTAGTTTGATGAATAATTCCATATTTCGAACATATTTCTGCAAAAGGAGATTCTCCACCCCTATCACTTTTAATTATTTTAATCATTTTATTCAATTGATTCTCTACTTCATTCTTGTATTGCTCAAATACTTCAATTGCTTCATCCTTACTACTAAGCAAATAAACATAATAATATCGAGTATAATCGTCAATAAGAGTTATATAATACTTTTTTCCACCACGAGATGGTATTGACTTTATATCACAAATATCAGTATGAATTAAGTCTAAAGGATTTGAATTCCTTTCAACAGACTTACAAGGATATTTGAAAAACTTAGATTCAACACATATTTGACATTTTGATTTATCAAACTTGAATTTAGGCATACTTCTAAATTAATTAACTTCCGCTAGGTTTTGTAATTGATATGTCCTAAACGAATACGCCATAAATCATTTGACTTCAATAAAAAAGAAGAAGCTATAATTTTATTAATACTGTCAATAATCATTACATTGAATTTGAAAAGGCCCTCTGTGAGGTAGCCCTTTCCAACATACATATCATTCTTCCTTACAACAACTTTGTCAGATATAAATACACATTTGAATTCATTCTTAACAAGTAGACAAATTGAAACTAAAATTTTCCTAATAGTAGGAACATGAAGAACGTTGTTGAGCATTAACATCTTGCCGGAGTCATCTTCAGGAATATCTTCCCATAACCCTCAATCTTGGTTGTTGCGGTATTTCGCTTGGAAAGCTCTTCTTCGAGACCAGCAGTAGAGTAAGTCCGAAATGCGTCTTTGACAGCACAAACATGTCGAGTGGCTCCAGAATCAATCCACCACTCCTTCATATTTCTAACTAAGTTACATTCCGAAAGTATTGTACATAGATAATCAATGTCATCATTCTTCTCCACTATGTTGGCATGTCCTTTTTTCTTGTCCTTTTTCGGGAGACGACAGTCAGGGGCTTTGTGACCAGCTTTTTTACAATTATAGCAGTTGCCCTTGAGCTTGTTCTGCTTCTTAGTCTATCCAGAAGACCTCTTCCTCTTCTTACTTTTTGGAGCAGCCTCTTCAACGATATTCGCTCCCATAATCGTTGAATTCCAACGCGACTTCTTCTCGGCTGCTTTGTTATCTTCCTCAATCTTGAGACGAATCACTAGATCTTTCAACTTTATTTCTTTGCGTTTGTGCTTTAGATAATTTTGAAATCTCTCTATGAAAGAGGCAATTTTTCAATCATTGCAGCCACTTGAAATGCTTCATTCACCACCATACCTTCAGCAACTACAAACTTTTTCAAGCACGCATCTTCAATCTTGTACTTCTTTTCAAGTGCATCCCACAATTCTTTCAAAATATTCATAGCACTATAGATATTGTACAAATCATCCTACAAAACACTTAGAATGTAGCCTTTGCAAAGAAAATCCACATATTTCCATGCCTCAACAATCATAATCTTTTTATTGTCTGGCATATCGGCGGTAGGCACTAGAGGGTCACTGGTAAATTTCTGCATACCCAGCGTGGTAAGTCAAAAGAATACCCTTTGCTGCCATTCTTTGAAGTTGGCTCCGGAAAATTTTTCTGATTTTTCAGCCGGTGGCACGGCAGTTCGGCTTGACGAGGCTATTGTCGTCGGCGTAATAGTTGCAGGCGAATTTCCATTTTCAATTGTCATTTCCCACTGTCAAAAATAAAACAGTGCAATTAATGGCAGAAAATATAACAGTAAACAGTACTGTAATTAATAATAACCAGAAGATTAATAAACAGTTCTTATATAATGTTTCACAAGAAAATGATAAAGTTTTTATGTTCTTCAAATCGTTCCTGAATTTTAATACTCCGGTGAAGTTTTTATATCTTCTAAATCAGAAATAAAAAATTCAGAAGGAGTAGAAAATCATAAAAGTTTTAATCTCCAGAAAACAGAATACAGATTAAAGTATAAATAATAATTTCCTTAAGATAGTTATTAATCTGTATTAAATTATAATATTATGAAACAGTAAATTTCTTTAACTCAAACAGAAACAAGGAAGAACAGAAGTAAGGCAGAAACTGAAATAGTCAGAAACAGAATCTAAAATATATTTCGGAATAAAATCGCGCCCACTGAATGCACAGTGTGTCCTTAAAGAAATTATTCCCCTCAAGTACCTGAGTTGTTGGAATATTATCCTCCCAGGATAGAACGATTTAACTCACCGGAGTATCGGTACCAAAAACGCTGGTAAACTGTGAATCTCTTAATGGCTATAAATCACACTGGAATTTATTTGTGCAGAAGAAGGAGAAGAAGTTCAGAAAATTTCGTAAGAAAAAATTCTGGGATCAATAGCGAATTTATAGCTATTTTTTTGCACTGTTTCTGAAAATTTACAACCTTTCAGAAACAGCCATGGCTGTTGGAACAAGCGGAAAAATTTAAAATATTTCGGAAAATGAATTTAAAATAATCTGGAAAGAGAAACTGACCGGATCGCGTCGTGTGTGGGTCCTGGGTTATTCCGGGTTGACTTTTCGATAATTAATTAATTAATTAATTAAAAAGATATCTTGTTCAAAAAGATTAATCAATCGCTGACCGAGCCGAAGCGGAGCTAAAGCCGAGCGACAACAATAGCACGAGGCTTACCTTTTTTCTAACCTATTTAACTTCAAGAGAAGTGCTTTCTTAATATAAGCACAATCCATTTTCTTTCCACCACCAATAAGGGACAATTACTCTTTCCAAAACATAAAAAAACTCACTTTTTCTTCACATCTCTTCCCTGTATTTCCTATTCACCAATCTTCGATCCCAACAATACGTACATGTTGAACTCCTTTGGTATTGACAAGAACTCTATACATGTTTGCATAATTGCATTGATGCTTTCTCCCGTTCTGTCGGCAGGTTTAAGTTTATTACCTAAGTGAGAAGGCAAACACGAGCAAAGAGTGAAGCCAGAAAGGAAAGGGACAAATGCAAGAAAAATCATGTGACAGCTCTAAGCCAACAGTTTCATCTTGTTTTCTCATCAAATTTAAAATTCAAACATGAGCTGAAATGAGCAACTGAGTAATTAAACTCCCAAACAAATTATAAATAAAAAAAGAATATGTTTAACGTTAGAGCAAATAAATTGGTTGTTTCCTAACCTAATAATCTGATTAATTTCGCATAAGGTCATTCAATATGTGGTATAATTACGATAATAAAAGTACTTTGGTTTAAATTCACCCTTAGTGTACTAATTAGTAGTGTTATTAAGTGACACGTTTAAGAAAAAATTTAAAGTAATTCTAGAAAATAATTTTATAATTGAGGCTGTTTTTGAAATTTAAAAACAAAAACTCCTACATATAGATCCGCGAAAAGCAGAAATTTATTGTCGATAAGACAACTACTTTACATATTTGAACTTTCTTAATAGCGGGAATAGAACATTAATGTTGCATTAATGACCCTTAAAGCTTACTGACAGTAAGGTTGGCTATAACTTTAATGTGAAGTTACAGAAAAAAGACAACTTATTGTGGGGCAACAGTCCGAAAGTGTCTCTGATTCTTTAGAGGGTTTATTAGAAAGTTATAACAGGTGTGCAAAAATTATTTTTCTTAGAAGTGTTTTTAAAAAAAATACTTTTAATAATAAGTAATTTATATTTGGTTAATTTATTTGAAAAGTATTTTTGAGCAGCAATTATTATTTGGTCAAGCTTTTAAAAATTACTTCTAAGTATATTTTTCTCAAAAGTGTTTTTCAAAAAAGTGTTGTTAGAGCGAAGCTACTTTTTTCTGCTTCTGCTTCTGTTTCTGCTTCTAGTCAAAAATACTTTTTTTGCTTCCAAAAGATTGGCCAAATACTTCAACTTTGGAAAAAAATACTTTAAAAAAAAAAGTGTTTTTGGCTTGGAGAAACTTGACCAAACAGGCTATTAGTCTACTCCCTCCGATCCACTTTAAATGATTTTTTGACTTTTTTATGGTCCACAATATGTGATTTTTTTTTAAATATCAAGAAGGAATTAATTTCTTCTTTCCAAAGTTGTCCTTTGCAGTAAAGAGTCTGAAAGTAATTTATTATATTTTCAATAAGCAAATCAAAATTAATATGGTTAACTTTAATGTTAATTAATGCTAAAAAATTGAATTCTTTAATACGTGAAAGGAGACAAAAAAATCACTTAAAAGTAGTATTCGTAAATAATCAAGTTTCTTGAAGTAGTTCTTATAAATCCCTCACCTTTTATCAAATGTTTTGCACTGACACCGTGGCCATTTTTGTAAAAGCAAAAGGTGTTCTCAGTTTTCCTTTGGGATTTTGATGTTTTACTAATTTAAATAGTGTCCTCACTCCTCAGATTATATTTTTCAAAGCTACAACAGAACACTTTCTTGCTTTGACTGGAGTGTACAAGAAGAGAATGAATAAGAAGATGACTTGTGAATCAAATGCAGATGGAAATTGAGGTAGTTCCCTCATTTCTTATTCTTTGTTGAAACTACTCAATTTTAGTGACGGAGCCCTTCGTTGAAAATTATACTGTATAGATGGATAAATAATTTAAATATACATTGTATGTTTGAACTTTGGCCTAATTGATAAAGTTGTTATCACGACTCACGAAAATAGCCTCTTGCAGAAATACAGAGTAAGACGACGTACAATAGACCTTTGTGGTCTAATCCTTTTCCTACCCCGCGTGTAATGGTAGCTTAGTGCATCATGCTGGCCGTTATTATGTACTGTATGTTGATTTTCTTGATTTGTCGTGTGTTTAGTAAGAATTCCCTTAGTAAAAATCCTGATTAAGTCTGTACGTCTATGCTTTTTCTTTTTGTTTCTTGAATTTTGACACATTTCTGATTTTTTTTTTCTCAGTGAAAGTAAATGGAAGAAGAAGATAGTTTAAGAACAGTGGAATGTCTAAGAGGGAGATTACTTGCTGAAAGAGTGGCTTCAAGAAATGCAAAAGAAGAGGCGGAGAATATGGGAGCAAAGGTTTCTAATTTCCATTCCTATGTTTATTTAGTTAAAGTGAAAGGGAGTGTTGGCGTAATTGGTAAAATTGCTTTCATGTAATCAGGAGATTATGGGTTCGATTCGTAAATACAGCCTCTTGTAGAGATGCAAGATAATACCGCGTACAATACTCTTGTTATTCGGTCCTTCTCCGGACCCGCACATAGCGGAAGCTTAGTGCACTGGCTGCCCTTATTTAGTAAAAGTGCTTATGTTGGTTCAAATTTAAAAAAAAAAAAAAAAACCTTTTGTTTTTCAATTGGAGTAACATGGTGTAATTCTTTGAAAAATTACAGCTGATTGAGCTGGAGAATAAGTTGAGAGAAGAGACTAAATCAAGGAACAAAGCAGAGAAGAAGCTTAAATTTCTTATAAAGAAGCTTGAGTCCAAGAATATATCATATGTTTCAGATGAGTCAGAGAATTCAAGCTTTTTTAAGAGTGAAACTTCTTCTCTAACATCCACAGCTTGTGGCAGAGCCAAAAACTCAGAAGATAAAGTTGTAAATTCACAAGACAGAGAGTGTCAAGAATCAGTTGGGAGTACAAAATCCAGCTATGAAAATCTTATTTGTTCAGAGCTCATTCAGAAGAGAAAATCCGAAGAAAAGTCAGTCAATTTAGAGAAAGATGGTTCACAAATGAGCATTTCTAGCCAAGATATTGAGAATCCTTTAGCAAAAGAACATTCTGCTAAATCAAGTGAATTTGAATTCTCAAAGACAGATCCCAATAGGTATGTATACTCAACGGATTTAATTTGTATACACTAACAATATAAATATTTTTTTATAAGAAATGTATTTTAATTTGTCATGTAACCTCCATTATTTTTCGGGTTTCAAACCACAATCTTTGTAAATGATACTTCTAATTATCTTTTAGGTGGCCTAAATTTGTATATAAAAGTTAAACTCACACTCTATTTGCAGATAAAAGATACTCCATCCGTTTTAACTTATGTGTCTAAGTTTGATTAGACACGGAGTTTGAAAAAATAAGGAAGATTTTTAAATCTTGTGATCTTACACTAATGATGTGTGTAACGTACCATAATGTTTTTAAATCTTATAATCTTAAATACGTCATGTAAAACGTTGGAGTTAAAAAGTTACTAAATATAGAAAGAGGCATTCTTTTTGATACATGAACTAAAACAGGGGAATAGTAATATTATCTTTCCTTAGGTCTTTTATTCATGTGAAACCATCCAATATTCTTGTACTAACATTTTTGTTATTATGGTTCTAGTTTGAAGTCATCAGTTGAGGAGGAAGACAAAAATGGAAGAAATGAAGTGGATTTTCAAGAGGACAATGTGGACAATTCATTGGCATTAGTTCCTATGGATCTACCAAAGATAAAGCAAACCATTGATCCAGTTGTTCTTGATGCTACAGTGAGAGAAGTTCTTGATGCACTGAGGCATGCTAAAGAGAAACTTCAAACTCAAATGCAAAGAGGGAAAATGATTAAAGCTAGTTAAGTTTTAATGGCCATTGATTCATTTGCTTTCTAGGTGTCATATTGCATAATGTAGCTCATGCCCCCACCAAAGTCTATTTCTGGTTTTGGCAACAGACATCATAGGTTGTAATATTTCCCTTGGGTTGGGGAGAGGGGTGGGGAGATGGAACAAAATCAAAGAATATATATACTAGTAAAGACCCTCTATGTAGTTATCTATCTAGAGTAATTGATCTACATCTTTTTCCATAACCCTGGGTTGAAGCATGCAGAAATTGATTAGGTAAAAGATGGGGTCACGGGCAGAATTGAGTACAGGACCAGTGGCGAATCTAGAATATATACAATCAGTTTGGCAGGATTCACTACGTCTAGCTCGGACTCTATATATGTGTATAAAAGCTAAGTTATATGATTTCGTGCCCTTTGATTGCTAGGCATATTGGTAAGTGTATGGTGCAAGAATTTTGAGGGTGATGGTGGTTGTTTCATTGTACAAATTGCTCTATAGGTTAATGAAGTATTTGAGTTTGATTGGTAGTTAGTTCTTGCTAATAAATTTGAATTGGTTTCTGCCTTTCAAATTTTGAGGTTGGTGTACTTTTTCTTGTAAATAGAGGTTGACAGCTGCCATGTGCATTCTTGTAATTAGGACAAAATTTGGTGATTATCTTCCTATTCCAATGTGTCTAGCCAAAAACAGTAGTGAGTAGAACCACTTGCCAAACGTGTGATAGGATGGCCTCTCTAACTATAAGAGTGCTTATATTTTGCAATAATGTCAAGTTGCTTTCTGTATCTGGAGCTTTGTTAAGCGATAATTAACGATCTAAGGGATCGTTTGGTGCATGGAATACGAACAATATTTTTAAAAAGCGAATACGTGAGACGAGGCCTTTTATTTAATATTAGGAGAGCCGTAAGTCGCATGAATCTTTAAATTTTTTTATTTATAAATTAATAACATAGCAAAATAATCACACAAATATATATATATATATATATATATATATATATATATATAATACATTAAATTTTTAAGAAAATTATAAGGTATTAAAAAACTGATAAAAATAAAATATCCAGCATTTTTTACTAACATAAACAATAAATAGTGTTAAAGTTACTATGAGATAAAAAACAACTAAAACTTATCTTTCAAGCGATTAAAAAATCATAATATGTTTAAAAATATTATTAAACTACAAAGTTTACCTATCTGAAAGGTAATAATCATTAAATTTTATCAAAATTGTAATTTAAAATATTACTTCTTTTGAATAAATATACAAATACTTTTAAATAGCGAAATTATAAAAGTATGATAATTTTAAGAGATATAGAACTAAGGTATGAAGACCTATAGTAAGTGACGATATCAATTTTGTACTCACCCTCACAGTATTCTCAATTGGTAAATATGTAATACTATGACTCATTATTTTGAGTTACTTTCAATTTTCATATATTTTATAGATGAATAGAATTTTAATCATTCATTTGTTAAAGAATTTTGAGGATCAACACTGCTAATTGGGTAACTAGACGCATAATTTAGAAACTATTAGGCGAGCCCTGAGCATTGAGCGTTAGGTGTATTCGGGCCCACAGTCGGGCGCTTGGCGCGTGAGCCTCATAGAACTAAGCCCAACACGTGAGCCTCGGTGCATTGATAGTGCCCCATCCTCGGACGAGCCCCGAGGCGAGTCCCACTAAAGCCTTTTAAAAAACTGGATAAGTATAATAATCCCGAGATAATGGTTGGGATGAACTTTATCCCATTTTTGGTCGAGAATAATTCTTGAATAACGTTTATACTGAAATGCTGGGATTAGTTATCCCATATAGAAGGTGGAAAAACAAATCTAATGGAATCTCCCATCATTGTACCAAACGATTCCTAAGATAATACTCCATCCGTTTCAATTTAGATGACACACTTTCTTTATTAGTCCGTTCAAAAAAAGACACATTTCTATATTTGGAAATAACTTAACTTTAAACTTTTTATTTATCATTTTACCCTTAATAAAAAACTTTTATAGCCACACGGATGTCATAACCCCACAAAAGCTTTTGTCCCTTAAGCTTTTAGGTTCATATATTTCAAAAAAAAAAAAAAATTCCCTTAAACTATGTGTCAAATTAAACCATATCATCTAAACTAAAAGGAATGGAGTAATTTTTTCTCCAATAGTCAACAGGAGAATAAAGAAAGGCAATTAGGCAGTAAAAACGAGGCCGTTGAAATTTTGAACTCGTAGAACTGTGATTCAAATTTAATGGGCTCTCGTCGCAGCTGAGGTGTATCGAAGATGAAGTACATCTTTTCTGTTTCTTTTTTCTAGAATAGGTTTAGTTAGTCTTTATTTAAAGTTTCAGATGTCGAAAATCAAGCAATGTGTAAAGAAGTCCACCACTGGCCAGAGCTCTCGGTTTCGAGCATTAAAAATAAAAAGAAAATTTTGATAGGGAATATTTTTTCCTTTAATGAACCTTATGCTGAATTCATATTTATCTGGTTTTAAAACCGAACACTGAACATTAAATGAAAAACCAAAAAAAAAAAATCTCTTTTGAACAAAAAATCAAGAAAAATAAAAAGAAATGGGAATGGGCATGACATGCCCTATGAACAAATTGACCTGATGATAGGTTCAGTCTAACGAGCTCAAATTTAACTTGGGCCTTAATAGGAAGTGGCCGGAACAGAAAGCCTCATCTAGAGTTGGACTTCTACATTGGGCGAAATTGGTGAAATTACGCTCGAGGGACCTTTTTAAAAGAAGAATTAGTCCAAATAGCTACCACCCAACTGCTTAAACTAAAAATAGCCGGTGAAGATATAATATACGCATACTTTATGTATTATACGTGTATAGATATGTCTAGTCAAATGTACAATCTATATATGTGGCTAAAAAAAGTAAACAGTGAATATAGCCGGCTATATATATATATATATATATATATATATATACTGATCATATTAAGAAAAGTTTTAAGAAAATAGCCTTCATAATTTTAAATCACGTTGGTTAGAATTTTGAAGCACCAATCACCAGAATTTTCAGCCACAACATGAAAAATTCTAGTGATTCGTCAGAATTTTGTGACAATCATCATAATTTGTAAAATTATAGCAAGGAATCCCCATAAGATTTGCCTAAGAAAATCTGATCAGTATACTTTAAAATTTTGACCGAAGACTATTTTTCTCAATACTTTTCTTACCGAGATCAGAATTTAAGTGATGGAATCAAAATATAATGCTTGATCCCCATGTATCCCTACTGACCAAGTCTATAAGACACAATCCAAGTAGGATAAAGCAAATTGGCACAATTGCGCAACTCACGTTATGTGAATAGTAAAGAGGTTAGATGTTCACTTAGGTTTAATTTTCACAGTAGAAGCTTCTTAACAAACTCTTGAAAAAAAAGTTCACTTTGATTGAGTTGACTTCATTTTCAATATGAAAGAATTACTTTTGCACCGGTTTTCTCTTGTTAGATAATTAACTAGGCGAAAGCAGTTGTCTGTAAAGTTATTTTTCACGTCATTTTGTTAGGATTAATCTAAAACACTTTCTCTTGAACTATAGAATTCTGTTTTTTTGGGGGGAAGGGGGAAGGAAGAGGGTGCAAAAAGATCCCTTCTTATAGAGGTGGTGCCAAGAATTTGAAGTCCGAATCGGTATGCGAAGAGTTAGCTCCGCGCCTGCCTCCTTATGACTTCCGCGATCGACACCTTTCAAGCTAAAATTTTTGTTGAGTGCACAAGTGCAATGTGAAAAAGGTAAAATTACATGGTAAAAAAACTCCCATCAACCTAAACCAACTGTGTTCCCAATTCATCAACTGAATTTGGACATAAACAGGAATGTCTGTACTTCTTTGTACAGTATAATGTGCTCTTTACACATCCACTGAATGTTATCCAATTACAGAAACATGTCACCATCACTCAACTCTCTTTCAACCCTTTTTGTGGTGGTCCCTATTTTAGTTACCATCGTTATTGATTTTACAGGGTTGAATCGTAATAAGACGGCCTACAATAAATTTTTAAGATCCGATCCTTTGTTAGCTAGCTACTGGTAGGATGAGTGAATAAGATTTGGTGACTTGTTTTGCGAGGTACAATTAATAAATTGAAATTATCCATTGACAAGCTCAAGCCAGCAATAAGAAACAACTATAAAATTATGTTAAACATATTACCATAAGTTACTAGTTGGCAACTTTCAGCCTCGACACTCGACTCATATCATCTTCTCTTCTTGCTTATTTTGCGAGGTAAAATTAATAAATTGAAATTATCTATTGGCAAACTCAAGCCTACAATAAGCAACAACCATAAAACTATGTGAAATATATTACTATAAGTTATTAGTTGATAACTTTCACCAGGACTCTCATGTCGTCTTTCTTCTTAATTACTATTTTGCAAGGTACAATTAATAAATTGAAATTATCTATTGACAAGCTCAAGCATGCAATAAGCAACAACTATAAAATTATGTGAAATATATAAGTTACTAGTTGACAACTTTCGCCTGGATTGTCATTTCGTCTTTCTTCTTAATTACTTATTTTGCGAGATACAATTAATAAATTGAAAATATCGATTGAAAAGCTCAAGTCAACGATAAGCAACAACTAAACCAGACGATCATCTGAGTGATGACATACCCATTTAGGAATTCATAATGTAGGTAGGATCGGAGCTTTGCCAACGAACAATGCTCAGTTAAATATTTTTTTGCTGAAAAATTATATTATAGGTTAAATATTATTTTTATACATAATTAAATTCTTGAGCACCTTAGAGAAATTTCTGATTTCTCCACTAATGTTTGGGGTTTATTTCCTATTTATCAACTATTTTACTTAATTAATATGGACTCTGTGTTGCTAAGGTTAATGTGGTTGGAACTTGGAAGAAAACACTTTATTATATTCTACTGCAATATCAATTCCTTTAACGGAATAATCGGCTGAATATTAAGTATTTAATTAATTAAGAGTTAACAGTGTAAAAATATATTGATAATGTAAACTGTATAGGGTAAATTTGTTTATATTAACTGCTCGAATGATTGCGTGAAATGTGAAATCGGAAGCGGGCGAAAAATAAATCGAGTGAAAACCAACACCGAGGACAATATCTTCGGTTAATACCGGGTAGATTCCGAAGGGAACGTGGTCAACGGAAGCAAACGAATGTTTGCCACCGGATGACATTTAATGAAGAATATTACTCAGTATTAAATATGCAGCCGTTTCAGAGAATTTTGGCGTTCATGGCATGTTGTTACCTATTCATCAATGGTCACCTTTATTGTCATTTAAGAGGAGCTTGATCCTAGGATCTTGTTCCCTAGATATAGCTATAAATAGTGGCTTCAACAACCATTGTAGAACAGGAAATCTCTAGCAGAACTTATGCTATATTTTATTCCCAAGCTAAATAATAGTATTGCTCTTATTGCTGTCTTCGGAAGCCTTGCTTCCGGGACCAGGCTTGCTATTTGTTTACCCCAAAAATGAGTAACAAATAAATTTATACGCGATTTAAAGGATACGTGGTTTAACTCAATACGAATAATTAAGAATAATAGGTAAATGAATTAAGGACGAAATAAACGATCAAACCAATAGCAATGTAATAATTAAGCCTGATCTTAGATTGAACAGTGGGACTTGTCCTCGACTGGACCCTTGATACAAGTTCGGTCGCGAGTGAAGAAAAGAACAAATGAGCAATGCCTTGAACAATAGCTAGAAGACAAAAGTAAACTTTTATTGTTTTGAGTTGCGTGTTACAATGTGTCAGAATAAAGAAAACTTTCCATTTTATATAGTAGAGGAATTTCAATCCCAACACAAATCTTAATTAGGTAAAAATCTTCTTTTTTCGATAAATCCCGATCCACGGTTGATATTTGACTGGATTCGCGTCGTGACATCCGGTTGAGGCAGAGCATTATGGTCCCCCACTCGCCATGCATAACCATTCTCCGTGTTTCTCGAGGTCCCGAAGCTATACTAGGTCGGGGTCTGTCATCCCACCATGCCCAGTCTTAGAGGCGTCATTCACTCCCCCCCGGTTTCGATATGAGAAGTTCCAGGGCTTTGATTGTGATCACGTCGAGTCGTGCTTCCACTTTGTTTCCTAATCGGGAAATCGGGGAAAGCTCTTCTCCCGATTTTACCCATATACATATAGTCCCCTCATTTCTTGGAGGGTAGATTTATCACAGCGATGGAAGGCGATAAGTTAACCCCCGGTTCCTTCTTCTGTACGCTTCAACTGAGTTGACGGGTCAGCAAAACGTCGTATCAGTTGCGTCATTCTGACTTCGGACACGTGTCAGTCACCGGTTGATCGTCCTTGAATGCGAAACGTCACGCATTGATTACCATTTCTCTTTAAAATCTCTAACCTCTTTTTCACTTTTTTATTTTCTGATTCTATAGCTCATTGACTTACCCTCGAATCCCCAACTTAACTCCAACCTCTCTAAATCTTTATATATTATTTTCTAGATCTTCATATCTTCATCTTCAAATCTTCATACCCTTTCTTTAAATCTTCAAGTCAGACATTCATATCTTCATCCATCTCTTCAAATCTTCATCCTCATCTTCAAATCTTCATCATTACCTTCAAACCATCATATTTTCTAGAATATGATGGTAAAAGCTTCCAAATAAGTGCCTCAATAGACCGTCCCTTCAACTTCTAACCCGACCAAGAATGCCAAGGTGGCCGTTCAAGTATCGATAAAGATCAAGATCTGGGTTAGCAGGGGAGGTTTGTTCGGGTGAAGACCGAAGATCTCGTTCCCACCAAATTTTTATCGTTCCCTAAAAAGTGGAACTTAGCTCGTAATTTTTCTTTCCTCCCTTAGTTTCTGGCGCTTTCTTTGTTCTTTTTCTAATTACCTGTGTCTATCGTTGTGCAGCGGTCGCTGAGTTCCCAATGCAGTCCCCCGCTTCAAGGAGTGGGTCGAGGGGATCTGTAAACAAATGTCATATTTTGAGCACGAATGCCGCAGTCTTTCAAAGGGAAAGTGAGAGGCTCGTTCCCATGGTGATTCCTTCTTCGGAACAATTCTACTTTCATATTTGACCTTCGTTAATGCTAAGTCTCTGTTTTTTTTAGGTTTGCCCAAGACCACTGAGCTTCGACCATTGGATGAGGATGTGGCTCCGTCCTCACTTGCTGAACCCTCTACTCCGGAACATCCTAGAGTTGACGCACGGGAGGAGAAAAAAAAAAGGAAATCCTATGGCTCCCCGGACACCTAGGTCAAGAAGAAAAGGGTAGCGATCCGGGTCTGAAAAAGCACTAAGAGGAGAACCGGGGCCAAGGCGCCGGGCTCTGAATCTCTCTTCCGGCTCAGGGAATACCCTGAAGATGAAGACCTAGAATTTGTCTTTCCATGGGCCAGTCACTGATGAAGAGGAACAGGCGGCTACTGGAGAGAATGGCCGAGAAGCCGATCCTTCTTTAACCCGGGGACCCGATGGAGAACCAGAGGCTGCGGCCTCCCGAGAGGCTATCCCTTCTCCGAGGGAAATAGCCGGTGTCATCGACATCACAGAATCACCATCTCACACATTGTCTATGTTTGATGAGGCTCGAGTCGGCAAAGAGAAACCAAATGAGATGACACAGGGCGTGGACGAGGCCCTCAACATGTTTTTTAACAGCATGGACATCGGCGCATTGGAGGATTACTCCAGGCTTGGTCACCTAGAGTCCCGAAAAAGGACATGTCGTCGGGAGCAAGCGAGCCGAGCTTGAATCCAAAGTTGGTGAGGCATTTCCTTGCTCCCAATGTGGATCCCGACCGTAAAAGAATGGTTGTTCTTACTATCCCGACGGACGCCCGGATGTTGTCCGCTCTGATAGGTGTGGCCAGCTATCATCGCTACCTGGTGACTGAAGAGGACCAGGCAAAAATTAAAGAAGTAGGCACATGAGCCTCTTCAACGAGGCACAACAGGCACTGAACTGGGTAAGCTTCCTATTCCTTGCACCCTTTGCGAATCTTGCTTAGTTTCAACATTTTTAAACGACTTTATCATTTTATTTTTCAGGCTTTGGTGCTTCATCACAAAAGCTTCCTTCGATCTCGTATGTATATCCAGTCAACTTGAGTTCAAGCTCAAAAAGCAAACCCGGCAGAAGGACATGTATAAGGTCCTCAATGAGCAAAAAGATGAAGCCCTCAATGACCTTCCCATTCTCCGAGCCGAGCTGGAAAAGGCTCAAAGGGAGGCTCTGTCCGTGAAGCGGGAGCATGATGAACTGGTTGAGAAGGTAAGGATCTTTGAGGGTAAAAATGAAAGGTTATACATGGAGATTAACGACACAACTTCGCAGGTCCAAGAGATGATAGACTTGATTGACCAGCTTCGGGGCGAGATGAACGAGGTCATGACTACGTCCGAGGCGCTAAGGAGCATGATGGACATATTAGCCTTAGAAAAGGAGGCTGCAAAATGGGAGCTGGCATCGGTCAAGGACCAGTTCCGGGTGGCAAAAGACAAAGCCGACAAGTGGTCTCGGCTAAACGATGAACTCCGGGCACAATTGGGTTCTGCCATATCGGAACAGGATGATCTTGGCCGAAAATACACCGCGCTGAAGTCCAAATTAGAGGCAATCTTGGTTGATTCCTCCGAGGTTGAATAAATGCTAGCCCAATATAAAGACGACGTCGAGATAGCCGAGGCCCGTTTAAGAACAAAGACCGAATATGTAAAGCGGTTGTCCCGGAGGGAGACCCTCGGGGAGATTCATGCCTCGGGTTTTGATCTGTCGGCCAAGATTGAAGAAGCCAAGAGGCTCGAGGCTGAGGCAAAAGAACTTTATGAGCCCGAAGGTTCTAAAGATTCTTGTGCCAAGTCGAGCTCTAGTGAAGATCATGCGTAAATGCCTTAGCTCTTTTTTGTTTCCCTTTTGTACATTTTTCTTTCTTTTTTATTTTGAGGTCGTTTTATCGTGCCTTTGTAAATATTTTTTGAGATATGTATATAAAAGTTTCCCTTTGGTAACATCGTGTTTTTATTTTTCAGCATTCGTCTGTCATTCTTTTTATTTGCGTATCGTTCCTAATGCCTTAACATAGAATTAAACGTAATCTGGAGCATCCATTCCTAGGAATTCCAAATGGGCCCGATTTCGATGGCAACTCTTGATTACTCGTGGACTTGGAATTTTGATAAAATTGAAGGCCATTAAGATGCTAAGTGTTTTAGTCATATATGACGATGTTTTTGCCGAGGGTAACCCTTTAATAGATTTTGATTATACGTAAGGGACTTACTTTCTGAGTACGAACTTCGTACGTCTCCAAGCCGTTATAGGGCGGCTGTAGCCTTTCATATTTGGGCACTGCCTAATGGGCTCGGTGCCTCCAGGATTCGAAATCCCAGGCCATTCGATTTTTTAACGGATGACAGTCCCCGAGTTGAGGTAGCCCATGGGCTTTAGGATTTAGGATCCATTGTCAAGCATCGACGAAGAAAAATTCATAGTAATGAAGTATGAAAGAAGCAAAGATTTCTTTCAATGCTTTATATGTAGAGTACATAATCAGAGGCGCATAAGCCTTGTGCCTTGGCTAGAGTGGGCTACATAGGTACGGTTCGTTTGACCGTTTGACTCTTACAATGAATCCTAACTTCCAAGCCTCGGCATTTGATATATAAAATTTTCCCTTTTCTAAAGATTTTAACCTACGGGTAATAGCCCCTAGTATTTGAGGCCGAACTTTCGAGGGCTCGAATACTGTTGTTTTGGTACAAACGATCAATAATTTTGGTTTAAGGCCAATCTTCAAAACTAAGGTAGCATGTTTTATTGTTGCCTCTTTAAAAACCTTGCCGAAAAACCCACTTCGATACAAAACCGATTCAAGGAAAGAAGAGTACAATACGTGCTTTCAGACCTAATAGTCACATTTGCACTTGGCCGAGTACCTGCATAAGTTATTCCGTAATATAAAGAAATTAAAAAGGGAATTAAGTTCGTATCTTAGCAGTAGTACCGCCTTAAGTGTGCCACGTTCAAGTTTTTCGGTAGTTGTACACCGTTTCATGACTCGAGTTTATACGAGCCTATGTCGGTAATCTCGGAAACTCTATACGGTCTTTCCCAGTTCGAGCCTAGTTTCCCGTCATTTCAGTTCTTGGTGTGTAGCGTTACTTTTCTCAACACCAAGTCCCCGACTTGAAAATATTAAAGGTTTGCTCTTCAATTGTAGTACCTCCCTACTCGCTGCTTTTGTGCGGCCAACCGGGCCAGGGCGGCTTCCCGCCTTTCGTACAATAATTCCAGGCTCGTGGTCATGGCCTCGCCGTTTGACATTTCGGTAGCATACTGGAACCTGAGGCTCTGTTTCCCTACCTCGACTGGTATTAAGGCCTCCGCTCCATAGACTACAGAGAACAGGGTTGCTCCTGTACTCGACCTCGAAATCGTACGGTATGCCCATAAGACTTGGGAAAGATTTCCTTCCACTTGCCCTTTGAATCGATCAATCTCTTTTGCACGTTATGGAGTATAGTTTTGTTCGTCGATTTTGCTTGCCCGTTCCCACTAGGGTGGTAAGGTGTTGATAATATTTTCTTGATCTTTTGGCCTTCAAAAAACTTACTTACCTTGATCCCGACGAATTATTTTCCGATGTCGCAAATGATCTCGGCCGGTATCCCAAATTGACATATTATGTGATCCTAGATGAAGTCGATGACTTCTTTCTCCCGAACCTTCTCAAACGCCTGAGCCTCGACCCATTTGGAAAAGTAGTCGGCCATGAGTAACTGTATTGGGCCTAACCGGGCTCCTATGGCAGGGGACCGGTGATATCTATTCCCCACTTCATAAACGGACATAGCGACCAAACTAGGTGAAGTATCTCACCTGGTTGATGAATCATCGGAGTGTGTCTTTGACACTCATTGCATTTCCCTACGAAGCCTTTCGCATCATTTTTTCATTTTATTCCGGTAGTAGCCGGCTCTGATTAGCTTCCGTACCAAGGATTCTGCCCTCGAATGGTTCCCGCACGTGCCCTCGTAGACTTCTCTCATGATGTATTCGGTCTCTCCCGGACCTAAGCATCTAGACAGTAGGCAGAAGAAGGACTTTCTGAACAATTTCCCTTCGACTAAGGTAAACCTGGCAGCTTTGGTGCGCAGGGCTTTTGATTCCTTGGGATTCGATGGCAATTTTTCTGTCTTAGAGTAATCTATGTATTTGTTTCTCCAATCCCAAGTCAAGCTTGTTGAGTTTACTTCGGCGTGACCTTTTTCTACCACTAAGTTCATCAGCTGCACCACTGCTCCCAAGTCGAATTCATTAGAGTTGACAGACGACCCCAAGTTGGCCAGTGCATCGGCCTCACTGTTTTGATCTGAGGTACGTGCTACAAAGTCCATTCCTTGGATTAGTGTAGGGTTACCTACAATTTGTCTCGGTACCGCCGCATATATTCCTCTTTTACCTCGAACACTCTGTTGACTTAATTTACGACGATGAGGGAGTCACATTTTGCTTCGATCACTTCGGCTCCAAGGCTCATCGCCAATTCTATACCTGCAATGATAGCTTCATACTCGGCTTCATTGTTAGTCAATTTTACAGTTCAAATGGACTGTCTAATTATGCTACCCACAAGTGGTTTTAACAAGATACCAAGCCCAAGCCCTTTCACGTTGGAGGCACCGTCTGTGAATAGGGTCCAGATCCCTGAATTAGCCCCCGGAGTGAGCAGCAATTCCCTTTCAACCTCGGGTATAAAGGCCGGCATAAAGTCAGCCACGAAGTCTGCCAAAATTTGAGATTTTATGGCAGTCCAAAGTTTGTACTCGATATCGTACTGCTGATCTCTTCGGCCTATTTGGCTACCCGGCCTGAGAGCTCGGGCTTATGCATGACATTCCTCAGCGGGTAAGAGGTCATGACACATATGGGGTGGCATTGAAAGTACAGTTTTAGTTTCCTGGAAGAGCTTAGCAAGGCGAGCGTTAACTTTTCTAGGTGAGGATACCTTGTTTCGGCATCGTCTAGGGTTCTACTAAAATAATAAATAGGAAATTATGTACCCTATTCCTCCCGAACTAGGACACCACTTACCGCCACCTCAGAAACCACCAAGTCGAGGTACAACTATTCGTCTGTCTTCGGAGTGTGCAGCAAATAGGGGCTAGATAGGTATCGCTTGAGTTCTTCCAAAGCTTGCTGGTATTGCGGAGTCCAAGAAAAATTGTTCTTCTTTTCAATAGTGAGAAGAACCGATGACTCTTATCCGACGATCTCGATATGAACTGGACCAACGCGGTTATCTGCCCGGATAGTCTTTGAACTGCCTTGACTTTGTCGACTATGGTGATGTCCTATGGCCTTTATTTTGTCGGGATTGATTTCTATTCCCCGATTAGATACCATGAACCCGAGAAACTTGTCCGAACGGACCTCAAATGCACACTTCTCTAGGTTTAGCTTTATGTTGTATTTCCTTAATATGTCGAAGTTTCCTGCAAATGTTTCAAATGGTCCTCTGCTCGTAGGGACTTTACCAACATATCGTCAGTATAAACTTTCATTGATTTTCCTATTTGTTCTTCAAACATCCAGTTTACTAGGAGTTGGTATGTGGCACCGACATTCTTTAGTCCGAACGACATTACGTTATAGCAGTAGGTGCCAAACTTGGTTATGAAAGAAGACTTTTCTTGATCGTCCGGGTCCATCCGAATATGGTTGTACCTAGAGTAGGCATTGAAAAAATTGAGTATCTCGTGTCCGACAGTCGCGTCGATCAATCAATTGATGTTAGGCAAAGGGAAAGAATCTTTTGGACATGACTTGTTTGGATCCTTATAATCAACACACATCCTTAGTTTATTTCCCTTTTTAGGTACTATCACTATGTTAGCTAACCAATCCGAGTTTTTAACTTCCCGGATGGAACCTAGTTTTATAAGTTTGGATACCTCATCCTTGATGAACACATATTTGATCACGGACTATGGCATTCTCTTCTGCTTGACCGGATGAAACTTCGAATCGGAACTCAACTTGTGAGTGGTGTAGACATGTAATTTTTGACCCGCGCGTCAGAATAACCTCTAATAGCCATAATACTTTTAGAATAATTATTGGAGCCTGTTTTGTAGGAATCCGTTTTATTATTAAATTTAATTCTGTGTTAGGTTCAAAATTGAAAAATACCAAAAAAAAAAAAACAGTTCCAAGCTCTTATCTCCTTAATTCAATCAAAAGCCTTATACTTTGGGCATGTTTAAAATAGATTTTTCAGTTTTGTTTTGGCCCAATCTTATATTGGAGCCCAATACCAATACAAGCCCAAATGCAGCAACCCAAATTCAGCAAAACCTCAACCCTTTCCTTTCATTGATGCCACGTACGCTAACAAATTCTGACACCAAAATATTCCCTCACCCTTACGCGATCGACCTGACCCACGATTTTGCACTCAATTATAACAGATTCTGGGGAATTCCTTTAGGGAGAGTTTTTCTTGGAGAACAAGAGGAGAGGGTTTGAGCAGTATTAGAGGGAGAGTTTTCCAAAGAGTTTTCGGGAGAGAGCTTAAGAGAAAAATCAAGAAAATAAAAATACAGAGAAATCGAAATGAGCGATTCAAAGAGGAGTTATTCAGATTAATATAGGTTTAGTTTAAAGCTCAGAAAACAAAAACATCAAAAAGGGAGTTCAATCGATTCCAATTTTTCTTCTTCCTCAATACGTCAAAACCCAAAAACAGAGGGACCTCTATTTCTGAGTTCTTCGACTTCAGTCCAAGTGTTCGGATTCGATTTAGCTGCTAGTTCAAGTTCTGGTTGCGGTTCGTTGTCCCTGTTGCTTGTCTCGACGTTCAAAATTACTACGAATTCTCATTCAGGTTCAACTCCTAATTCTTGCTCATCTCTAAACACTGCCAGCAACGGTAACAAAACTGCCAGCAACAGTGGTCGCGCAAATGATCGGTTCTTGCTCGTCCGGTGGTGAAAAACCACCGGATTTGTCCCAAACAAAGCGCCTTACAACGACGCACCTTCCCCAACAAACACCAATCCAAACGATTAACCCAGTTGCTACAGGATTACAAAAAGAAATCGGGATCACTGTAGCGCAGGGCATCCAAGATAACTCCTCACTTGATTTTGAACCAAATCGAGTCATTCCAAGCACTGGGGAACCATCTCCAGGTCCATTCCGTCTTCCCCACCAAATCTCAGCAGTAGTCACCGACGTAACAGTGACTTCAGATCACCGGAAGATGGCAGAACAACACCAGTTGGTCGGAATGGGTATTCCGCTATGCCAAATGGCCCAAGATCAATGTCATTCGTCTCCGGAGGATCAGGTGACTGTTTCACACACTCCATTTCTGATTTCCAGTGAGCCGAGCTTCACAACATTGCAAGAGAAGGACTTGACAATGTCGAGCACACCAGGTGCTCGACCAAATGCTAAAGCCAGTAAAGAGGCTCAATTTACTAGCCGGGGCACTTCTGAATCTTCTCAAAGTCATAAGGAAATCAGTCGTCAAGGAAAAATACAAAAACCACATCAAGAATTTGACGATCACACTTCTCTTTCTTTCGCAGCAATGTCGCATGTGGACTGTGGTATTGTGCAGTCACAGGTAACTCCAATGAGTTTTAATTATGTTCCATATGCTGCTGCAAATACTACCAATGATGCTCGTGCAATGGTACACACCAAAGAAGTACAGTATGATAGAACTTCTTCACACGCACAAACGCAGCAGAATGGAAGGGGTACTGTACTGCCTCGGAATACATCAATGGTTGTAAGTCCTACACAA
>MCJB01048349.1:16133-42901 GCA_002018475.1 Nicotiana obtusifolia | reverse complement strand
AAAACCCAAATGCATTTTTATCCTCCAAATTAAAATCACCAATTCCAATATAAAAATTGACTACTCAAGTTTCCTTGTATTATATGTTATCAAGTTTCCTCTCTTATAATGAAAAATTACTCAACTTTTTCTAAGCATTACTGAAAGTTGTTCACCCTCAAAATCGGATAACAATTGAATTTGTAAGTGGTTTAAAGGATATGTGAATTAACTTGATACAAAAATGATAAATCAGATTGAAATTGAAATAAATAATAATAAAAGCAAATGCAAACCACACGAATTGAACAATTCAGCCACGGAAGGTCAGCCGTCCTCGAGCTTAGCGTATTTCAATTGATATCAAGAAGAATAAGAATAAAGAGAATAATAATGTATAGCTTTGTAATACGTGTTACAATGTGTTCAATGAATAACCAGACCCCCTTTATATAGTAGAGCAGTCCTACTTTAGGTACAATTCTATAAAAGATAAAAGATCTCTTGATTCACTGATTGCTGGTTCCTTAGTGCCGAGATTCCCGCCGTAATATCTGACCGGTCACGGATATTTCGGTCTTCTATTGGTTATGCTAACCATGTTTCTTCGAGCTTGATCGGGGCTAAGGTTGACTCCGAGATCACGAACTTAATGTTCTCGAAGACAGGCATTCTGAACCCGGGTTCTAGCTCGGTGGGACTCGGGGTTGATCTTCAGTCTTTGGTTGTCATGTTCTGAGCCTAACCTATCATGTCGTAGGCGAGCTCGATTCCGACCATATACAGATAGTCCCCTCGTTTTTGGAAAATAGACTACGAGAAACGAAATGACCTTTTGATTCTTTCTTCAACACCACACGACAGAAACGACAAAACAGTCGAAACATCTCGTCAGTCAAGTCTTAATGGCATTAAATTCTCGTCAATTGCTGGTCGGTCACTCCTAGATGTGAACCGTCACTGGAAAACTACAAATACCCCCTCACTTGTTCATTCAAACTTTACATTCAAACTTTCTTCCCTCGTTCCTAAGAAATTTCAATACTTCCAAGCACCTATATTCTGGTTACTTTGAGATCCTTGATAAGCACTCTCATTCGTCTTTTTCTCAAATCACTGAGTGTAATCTTTTAACTTTCTCTTTTTCCTTGTTTCTTCTCTATAAAGAAATGGCAAAAAACTTCCAAAACCGTTCCCAAAAAGAAACTCCTTCTACCTCGCGGTCGGCTACCGAAGAGACCGTTTCTAGTACTAGTGCCGAGGAACCAGAACTGATACCTCCTTTAAAGATGTTCATCCTGGGTGGGTGCCCGGTCAATGCTGATTTTAAAGTCGAAAAGCCCTCCTCCATACCAGGCCTGTGTGAGGAGGTCTCGAGGTACATCTACTCGATATCCGAGGATATTCTCTCCGAAGTCAAGAAGGATTATAGCTGAGTTGATAAACATGTGGTGGTTCCCGAACCTGACGAAGCCATCGACACCTACGTCGAGGGATTTTTTAAGTGTTTACACTTATCCCTTCCTGTTGGGCCCCTTGGACCAGGTTATCATCGACTTTTGCAAAAGATATGAGATAACCCTCGATCAAATCCACCCTTCTTTCTAGAGGATCATAATCCTCCTCCGCTTCTTTGTAAGCAAGATCAAAGGGTGCTCTTTCACTATCGACCACCTCTTGCGTTTGTACAGTCCCTGACTCTATCGGGGGGACTAATCAAGCTCGCTCGTCGGGCCAATAAGGCCCCATTCTCGAGTATCGACGAGGATAGGATTAAGGTTGGCTAGGTCGTTTCGTCCAAGTGAGGACCTCGGACCTGATCCCAGCTAAACACATGTCATTCCCCGAGAAATAGAACATGTCACGTAAGTATAATTTAGCTTCTAAAATTTAGATTTATCGCCTTTTTCCCTTCCTTCTTATCGGTGTTCTGTGGTGGTGCAGCTGTTGCTCGGCTCCCGAATGCAGTTCCTTGACTCAAAGAGTGGGTCGAGGGCATTGTATCACAAAGGCCCTATTCCCAGCTCTCGTGGCACGAGCTTTCAAAGTGCCAATGGGAGGCCCGTTCACATGGTGAGATCTTCTTCATGGGTAATATTTGGTTTTCCTTATGCAAAATTCTCGCTTAGATGTCCAAATGAGGCCCCCATCAAGTAGTGATGATGTCCCCACCGAGTCCCCTACTCTGAGACAGGGTGAAGAGAAGAAAAGAAAAAAGGCCCCGAATTCTCCGAGCTCAGAGCACCACCTTCAGGTTCTCTCTATCGACTGAGGGATGAATCCGAAGAAGAACAAGAGGAAAAAACCTTCAATCTAGAGTGTCAACATGACTCAAAGGGCAAGGGGCCTACGAACCATTGGGACGATGCCGATCTCCATCGAGCTAGGGAGGTCGAAGAGTTGGCCGAGATCGAAGTTTCTCGGGACGTGGGCAATGCGCCGAAGGAAGCTATCGGTGTGATAGAGATCACCGAGTCACCTTCGTTCACTGAGTCCGTGTACAATGAGGCTCAAATGGTGAAAGAACGTCCTAATGAGGGAGTCCTCAGAGCAAACAATCCCTTCCGCGGCTTCTTTGATGGAATGGACTCTACGGACACGGAGGGTGTCACCGGGATGGGTGATTTAGAGATACCCAGGAAGAGCCCATCTTCGGGAGCAACGGACCTTCCTTGAGTCCCAAACTGGTCAATTGATTCCCTGACCCAAGTGTGGATCCTGGCTGGAAGCGATTCATCGCTTTCTCCCTTTCAGAAGACTCCCTGGTCCTCTCCACCCCCGTAGAGGTGGCTAGTTACCTTCGGTGTCTGGTGACCGAGGATGATCAGGCCAAGATGAATGAGGTTGATACCATGTCTGTTCAACAAACCGCAACAGGCGTTAAACCGGGTAACTTTAGATATTCCTCAATGGTTTCTCAATTTGTACTTAGGCTATTTTGCAGATAACTCTAATATTTTCTCTTTGTGTTTTTAGGCCTCGGTGCTTCACCACGAGACTTTTCTCCGATACCGGGATGAGCTGAAGCAACTTGAGGCTGAGGTCCGAGGTCTCACTGAGAAGAGAGATTCCTACAAACTTCTTAGCAAGCAGCGTGAGGAGGAGGCTAAGAGCCTCCGAGCTAAGCTCAAGGTGGCTCAATAGGAGCATGCCAATCTGGTCGAGCAGGTAAAAATATTTGAAGTTAGTAACGACGAGCTAGGCTCGGTGACTAATCATCGGAATCCGCAGGTCTAACAGAAAATCGACTAGGACCCAACTTCGGGTCCAGATGGACGCTGTCAAGGCTGAGACCGACGAATGCAGGGGCAGGATGAATCATCTGGCCTCCAAAAAAGAGTCTGCTCGGGCGCAACTAACTTTGGCTGAGGTCCAGCATCGAGTAGCAAAGGAAAAGGCTGAGGTGCAGCCCAAAAAGGTTGAAGAGCTCTAGTCTCGGCTAAGTTCGGCTACCTCTGATCAAAAAATTATGGCCAAGGAACTTGAAATGTCCAAGTCAGCATCCGTGGTGGTTAAAGCCAACACCGATGAGGTGGTGGCACAATATAAAGCCGATGCCGAAGCGGCACAAGACCGCTTGAAGGACATTGTTGATTATGAGAAGCGGAAATCGCGAAGAGAGGCCCTCGAGGAGATTCATGCTCGGGGTTTCGATCTATCAGCCAAGATCGAAACCACTAAGGGGCTCGAGGCCGAGGCCAAGAAGTTGGCCTACCCCGAAAAAGAAGAAGAAGAAGACTCTGAGGGCTCTGATGGACCTGGGAGTGGACAAGACTAGGCTGTTTAGATGCCTTTGTAGAAATTTTTTGCTTTTTTGTCTTTCTTGTGTACTTTTTGTCTTTTTGTTAAGGCCACTTGGCCTTTGTAAAGACTGTATATAATATACAAGGCTTGTTTTTCCCTTCGACAGTTTAAGAATTTTGTTTTCCTTTGCTTTTTTCCTTATGTTTGCAAAGATCAAAATGTCGTAGCATAAAATAGTTTCTTTTGCTTTATTCTTTATGTTTGCAAAGATCGAAATGCCTTAGCATAAAATAGTTAGGTCAAGTTCAAACCTTGCCTTTGACATTATTTTGTTTAAGGCATCATGGGAGTTCGTTTTGAATAGAAACCTTTTCCCTAGAATACATATGATATTTTAGATTATAGTTTGCCGAAGGTAGCCTTTAGAACCTGTTATGAAATTTTGAAGGCCTTGTTTTTTTCTACGGGTCTCGGACGTCTCCGAGCCGTTTTAATATGGCTTTAGCCTTTAGTTCAGGGGTTTCCTAGTGGGCTCGTTACACCGAGTTATCTGGGCTTGCCTAAGATAGAAGTCCCCGAATGGCTGTGGCCGTAGCCTTTAAGGTTCGGGCGTTGCCTAATAGGTCTTGTGCCCCCGGGCTCCGATAGCCCTAGCCGTCCGAGTTTTATTTTGGACGATAGCCCCCGATTGGGAGTGATTGCTTGAACCCGGATAAAGGCGGCCCTTGGGCTCAATACCTTTTAGAGGATCGAATGTAAGAAATTCCTTTAAAGAAAAAAGAGAAATTCTTAAAGAACAAGATGTTCATCCACAAGGTAGAAACTTCTTTTTATTCCTGTGCGTAATAGTTACACATATGAACAAGTTTTTTGCCAGGGCTCGAGTAGTCTATGTGGGCACGGTTCATGTGACGGCTTGGCCCTTACAGTAAATCCTTACGATCGAGTTGAGACCATTCGATCATAAAGTTTCCTTCCTTGCTAAAGTCGTTAACCGAGGGTGATGGTCCCCGGTGTTCAGGGCTGAGCATAGAGAGGCCTCGGATACTGTTGCCGTGATCTTCAATACTGGTTCGTAGCAGGCCTTCAATTCTAAGTTAGCACGATTTACTATCGCCTCGTTAAAAACCTTTCCAGAAAACCCATTTGGGACAAAACTGGTTCAAGGGAAAAAGAGTGCAATGCGTGCTTTTAGACCTATAGATTCTATCATTCTTTGATGATTGCCTGCAGGTGTTAGTTCGTAATGCAAATAAATAAAAGGAAATGAATAGGGTCATACTTTAACAGTAGTATCGCTTCAAGTGAGCTATGTTCCATTTGTTCGGTAGTTGCTCACCGTTTATTGTCCCAAGTTTGTACTATCTTTTACTGGTGATCTCGATAATTTGATAAGGGCCTTCCCAGTTCGGCCCCAACTTCCCTTCGTTCGGGTTTCGAGTGTTTAGTGTAACCTTCCTTAGTACCAAGTCGCCGACATTGAAGTGTCGAAGGTTGGCCCTTCAATATCTCTCGATCCGCTGCTTTTGGGCGACCAACCAGACAAGGGCTGCTTCTGCCTTTCATCTAATAGATCTAGGCTCGTGTTCATAGCCTCGTCGTTTGATTCCTTCTTTGCATATCGGAACCTGAGACTTGGTTCTCAGAATTCGATTGGTATTAGAGCTTCATCACCATAGACCAATGAGAATAGGGCAGCCCCGGTACTGGACTTCGAGGTTGTTCGGTATGCCCATAAGACTTCAGGTAGGATTTCCTTCCATTTTCCCTTGGCGTCAGCTAACCTCTTTTGAGGTTTTGGAGTATGGTTTTGTTGGTCTATTTTGCTTATCCATACCCACTAGGGTGGTAGGGTGTTGATAGGATCCTTTTGATCTTATGATTTTCGAGAAACATACTTACTTTGCTACCGATGAATGTCGTACACGATCTAGGTTGGCATTCCGAAGTGGCATATGATATGGTCCCAAATGAAACCAATGACTTCTTTCTCCATGACCTTTTCGTATGCCTGGGCTTCCACCCACTTAGAAAAATAGTCAGTCCTAAACAATATAAATTGAGCCTTACCAGGTCCCCATGGAAGGGGGCTAACAATATCCATCCCCCACTTCATGAACGGCAATGGTGACAAAACCGAATGCAGTAGCTCCCCCGGCTGATGAATCATCGGAGCGTGTCTTTGAATTCATCACATTTTTGTACGAACTCCTTCGCGTCCTTTCCATATCGAAATGGTAATAGTCGGCTCTAATTACTTTTCGATCTAATGATTCGACGCCTGAATGATTTCCACAGGTACCTTCGTGGATTTCCTCAAAATGTACTCGGTATCCCCTGGTCCTAGACATATGGCGAGTGGACCATCGAATGTTCTTGTGAACAGGGTTCCATTTTCGGACAGGCTGAATCGGGCTGCCTTCACACGCAAGGTCCTTGATTCCTTCTGATCCGAGAGTAGTTTTCCGGTCTTCAGATATTCTATATATTTGTTTCTCCAGTACCAAGTTAGGCTCGTCAAATTAATCTCGGCATGACCTTCTTCCACTACCGATCTCATAAGTTGTACGACTGCCCCCGAGTTAAACTCGTCGTCCTCGACTGATGATCCTAAGTTAGCGAGGGCATCAGCCTCACTATTTTGATCACGAGGTACGTGTTGCAAATTCTATTCTTTGAACCAATGTAATGTTACTTGCAACTTATCCAGGTACGTTTGCATTCGTTTTTCTCTGACCTCGAACGTCCCATTAACTTGGTTCACCACAAGGAGGGAGTCGCACTTGACTTTGATCACCTCTGTCCCCAAGCTTTTGGCTAATTCGAGACCTGCAATCATGGCCTCATATTTGGCTTCGTTGTTAGTCAATTTTACAGTCTTAATAGATTGTCTAACTACATTGCCTGTCGGTATCAATACGATGCCAAGTCGGGACCCTTTTGCGTTCGAGGCGCCGTTCGTAAAAAGGGTCCAGATCCCCGAGGAGGTCCCTGAGTTGATTAATACTCTCTTTCTACCTCGGGGATGAGGGCCGGCGTAAAGTCGGCCACAAAATCTGCCAAAGTTTGAGATTTAATGGCGATCCGGGGTCGATATTCAATATCCTACCCACTGATTTCCACGGCCCATTTGGCCAACCGGCCCGAGAGCTCGGGCTTATGCATAACATTCCTCAATGGGTAAGTAGTCACGACACATATAGGGTGACACTTGAAGTATGGTTTTAGCTTTCTAGATGCGCTTAGCAACGCGAGCACCAGCTTTTCTAGGTGAGGGTACCTAGTTTCAGCCTCACCTAGGGTCTTGCTAACATAGTAAATTGGAAATTGCGTACTTTCAGTTCCCGGAACATTACTCCACTTACCACTATCTCTGGTACCTCCAAGTACAAGTATAGTTGTTCGTCTGTCTTCGGCGTGTGAAGCAGCGGTGGGCTCGATAGGTACAGCTTGAGTTCCTCCAAGGCCCGTTGGCACTCTGGAGTCCATGAGAAGTTATTATTCTTCTTCAATAGTGTGAAGAACCAGCGGCTCTTGTCTGAGGACCTCGAGATGAATCGCCGCAGGGCGGCTATGCGCCCGGTTAATCTTTGCACGGCCTTCAATTTGTCCACAATCGTGATATCTTCGATGGCTTTGATTTTGTCGGGGTTGATCTCGATTCCCCGATTGGGTACCATGAATCCGAGGAATTTACCTGACCCAACTCCAAATGCACATGTCTCCGGGTTCAGCTTCATATTGTATTTCTTCAATACGCTGAAAGTTTGCTGCAAATGTTTTAAATGGTCCTCTGCTCGCAGGGACTTAACCAACATATCATCAATGTAAACCTTCATTGATTTTCCTATTTGTTGCTCGAACATCCGGTTTACCAGGCATTGGTAAGTAGCACAGGCATTTTTTAACCCGAATGGCATGACGTTATAGCAATATGTGCCATATTTAGTGATAAAGGAGGTTTTTTCCTGATCACCTGGATCCATCCGTATTTGGTTGTACCCAAAGTAGGCATCGAGAAAATTGAGGATCTCATGGCCAGTCGTGGCGTCGATCATGCGATCGATATTGGGCAAAGGGAAAGAGTCCTTGGGACATGCCTTATTCAAATCCTTATAGTCTACACACATTCTTAATTTGTTCCTTTTTTTAGGGACTACTACTATGTTTCCTAGCCAATCCGGGTATTTAACTTCCCGAATGGACCATATTTAAGGAGTTTAGATACTTCGTCCTTGATGAAAGCATGTTTGACCTCGGATTAGGGTCTCCTCTTCTGCTTGACCGGATGGAACTTCGGGTCCAGGCTCAGTTTGTGAGTGGTTATCTCCGGCGGGATCCCTGTCATATCAAGGTGGGACCAAGAGAAACAATCTTCATTAGCTATAAGAAATTGAATGAGTTTTTTTCCTGAGCTCGGGGCTTAACCCCGTGCACAGGTATACCTTTCAATTGGGTAGGTGTTCACTCAATACGACTTGTTCCAGTTCTTCGACCGTTGATTTTGTAGCGTCGGAGTCATCGGGAGCTATGAAAGATCAAGGGACCCCGTAGTCATCGTCCTCTTCTACCCGTCGTTCCTCTGATTTTGTCGAGGCCGGTATCAGTGATTGCTATTCGGCCCTATTTTTTACCATCTAGTTCGGATCCTCCAATGTTGAGATTGTGGATGCTGGGATCACTTTATCGACTGCGAAAATTTCCTTGGCAGCCGGTTGTTCCCCATAAGCTGTTTTGATTCTGTTGGGAGTTGGGAATTTCAGCACCTGGTGCAGCGTCGAGGGTATTGCTCTCATATTGTGGATTCATGGCCTCCCGAACAAAGCATTGTACCTCATGTATCCTTCGATCACATAAAACTTAGTTTCCTGGATGATCCCGGCGGTGTTCACCGATAATGTTGTCTCACCTTTAGTGGTTTCACATGCCATGTTGAATCCCTTTAGATCTCGGACTGCAGGCACGATTTGATCTTGTAGACCGAGCTACTCCACGACCCTCGATCGGATGATGTTGGCCGAGTTACCTGGATCGATTAACACACTCTTAACTCAAATTTTATTTACAAGTACAGATATTACCGGTGCATCGTTGTGGGGCTGCATAATCCCTTCTGCGTCCTCGTCGTTGAAAGACAGGGTTCCTTCCGGTACGTATTCTCGAGTTCGTTTTTCCCTTGTGATGGACACTTTGGTGCGCTTCAATATCGGCCCTTGAGGGATATCGGCCCCACCGATGATCATGTTAATGACGTGTCGAGGTTCTTCTTGTTCTATCTGTTTGTTAGAATCCCTATTCCTGAAATGATTCTTGGCTCGGTCGCTCAGGAATTCTCGAAGATGCCTATTATTGAATAGTTGGGATACTTCCTCTCTCAACTGTCCGCAATCCTTCGTTCTATGACCGTGAGTGCCGTGATATTTACACATTTGGTTAGGCTCACTTTGGGTTGCATCGGATTGTAGAGGTCAAGACCATTTGGTATCTTTGATGCGTCCGATAGTTGATAAAATGGCGGCAGCATCGACATTAAAGTTGTATTCCGAAAGCCTCGGTGCTTCTTTAGGCCCGATGGGCATGTCGAAGTTGTTTTTGCTCATGAGTCCCCGGTTGCTTTGACCTCGGTCACTTCTCCTTTCATTTCTCATAGAGTTCCCCCCGGACCCACTGCTTCTTCGGCCTCCATTATACGGCTGATATCGATCCCTGTTTGGTCTCGGTTCACGATCGATATCTCTCATGACTTTGTCGCTAGTTCTGACGAGATAAACAGACCCTGAAGGGGCCCCAACTTGATCATCTTCCACTTTGATCTTCGATTGATACTGGTTATGCACATCGGCCCAAGTAACGGCCAGATATTCTATCAGGTTTTGTTTCATCTGCTATGAAG
This sequence comes from Nicotiana obtusifolia, assembly GCA_002018475.1. Taxonomy (NCBI): domain Eukaryota; kingdom Viridiplantae; phylum Streptophyta; class Magnoliopsida; order Solanales; family Solanaceae; genus Nicotiana; species Nicotiana obtusifolia. The sequence continues at coordinate 33,285 of MCJB01048349.1, read as the reverse complement.
CCACCTAGCTTTGAACACTAAGCCCTTGGGGGAAAGCCTGAACAGCCCAATCATCAGCGACCGCTGGCAGGTCCATTCTTTCCATTTGAAACCGAGACACGAACTCTCCGAGCATCTCTTTATCCTTCTGTTTTACTTTGAAAAGGTCCGATTTTCTGGTCTCGCCCTTGATGGCCCCAGTGTGTGCTTTCACGAAAGAATCCACAAGCATAGCAAATGAATCAATAAATTAGGAGGTAAGTTGTGATACCATATCAAAGCCCCTTTTGACAGTGTCTCTCCGAACTTCTTCAACAGGACAGACTCGATCTCATCATCCTCCAAGTCGTTTCCTTTGATGTCACATGTGTAAGAGGTTACATGCTCATTTGGGTCAGTCGTTCCGTTATACTTAGCAATCTCAGGCATGCGAAACTTCTTAAGGATCTGCTTCGGAGCTACGCTCGTAGGAAAAGGTTTTTGCACGAACTTTTTGGAATCCAGACCTTTCAATATCTTGGGATTTGGTCTACCCTGGAATTGTAGGTTTTTACTATTTTGTCATTAGCTTCGATTTTTTTTCCCCTGATTCTATCAATTTTTTCAACTCTTCGAGCATCTTTATGATCTCGAGGTTAGCCCCGATTCATGTTCATTTGACCTTTCTATGATCGGTTCATCCTTGCGACTAAGTTCCTAGGGTGGATCGGGTTCAACCCTGCTCGGTGCACGGCTTTGGTTCTATAGCTGAGCTATCGCTGCCTGTTGAGCCTACAGCATTTCGAAGATCACCGTAAACTGATCCTGTCTCCTCTAATATTTTGTGTGTTTCGAGTTGTCGATCAGGCTCCACCGCAGATTCTATTCTCGGGGTCGGTAGGCAAATTTGGCATCAATAGCCACATGTGAATTAGCGTCAATCGGGCCCGCGGCCGGAATTTCAATGGGATCAACGGGCAGCGCCTCGTTACCGGGCGCTAAGTTGTTATTTTCACCTTGATGGCCGAACTCGTTGTCCACATGTAGGGGTGCTGCTGATTGAGAGTTTGACACTTTGTGTTTTAACCTAAAATTAAAGACACTTCAGAGAACAAGTGTAAAGTAGTGTGTGTTATGGAGATTTGTATCAAATAACCACTATTATCCTTAGCCCCACGATGGGTGCCAAACTGTTTACCCTCAAAATCGGATAACAATTGAATTTTTTAAGTGGTTTTAAGGATACGTGAATTAACTTGATACAAAAATGATAAATCAGATTGCAATTGAAATAAATAATAATAAATCAAATGCAAACCACACGAATTGAACAATTTCAGCCTTGGAAGGTCAGCCATCCTCGAGCTGAGGATATTTCAATTGATATCAAGAAGAATAAGAATAAAGAGAATAATAAAGGAATGCGTATTACAATGTATCCGATGAATAACTAGACCCCATTTTATATAGTAGAGGAGTCTTACTTTAGGTACAATTCTATAAAAGGTAAAAGATCTCTTTATTCGCTGATTGCTGGTTCCTTATTGATTCGTGCCGAGATTCCCGTCGTAATATCCGACCAGTCATGGATATTTCGATCTTCTATTGGTCATGCTAACAATGTTTCTTCGAGCTCGATTGGGGCTGAGGTCGACTCCGAGATTGCGGACTTAATATTCTCGAAAACAGACGTTCTGACCCCGAGTTCTAGCTCGGTGGGACTCGGGGTCGATCTTTCGTCTTTAGTTGTCATGTTCCGAACCTAACCTGCCATATTGCAGGCGAGCTCGATTCTGTCCGTATAAAAAATCTTTAGAGGAAACAAAGGAGAAATATTCTCAAAGATACTTCGGAAAAATTATCTCTATTTCTTTGTCTGCTATACATCTCTATGGAGAGGATTAGAGGAGAGGTTAGACGGCAAAAGAAATGCTATAAAATAAAATTTAAAAACTAAAAAGGACTGAAAAGGTGAAAAACTAAAAGTTTGGGGATAATAGATTAAGAAAGACCAATAAAGGCCTGGCTCTAGAGATAAAAATTTATCCGCGCTCAAATACTTAGACCAAGCCAATAGCTATAGTAAAAACTTCTTTTGTTATTCTTGACGAGGTCGCGCCACCCAAAGAGAGCTAAGTGCTCGAAGCCTATGAAAATATTCAGCAATTGCCAAAAAGCACCTCGCCGCTTGACGACTTGTCAAAATTTGATGCAGCCGATGAATTGTTTGGTGCCTCAAATTCTCAGCCTGGAAGTAAAAAATAATCATTAATAAATTATTTTCTTTGGTCAATCACTTGTATCCCATATATATATCTCAATCTGTATGATATTTCTTCCTTTTTCGTCTATAAAACAAGAAGATATTATTCAATATTTTGTACAAGAACTCAACTTTAAGCTTCTACTTACTCTTACGGCTTACGGCTTATTTAGATGGTTGTTACATACTGTATTGTATCGTATTGTTATTTTAAATATAATATTTATTTTGATTATTATTTAAATTTTATTACATCGTATTGTTTAAATTCGTTATTACATAACGACAAAAAATGTCACTTTATGGAACGACCGAATTGGTGTGCTCGCATCGTTTCCATATTTTTTTTCCCTTATCTTGTCCTTTTTTATTATTACCCTAGTTTTTATATAATAATATTACCACATACCTTACTTTTTATTTATAATATTGCAAGTTTATTCTTCATATTGTTGGTGCATGACATCATGAATACAAACAATACAATTTATCCAACATTGTATACTTCAAAATAATACAGACAATACAATACAATAATGTACGATACATTACAACCATTCAAACAAGCTGATAATCTCAATATGATAATTTATAACCACATAAGTTTTTATAGCTTGTTTTAGATCATAAATTAAAAAAATCTTTCTTTTACTTTTAAACTCTTTGGCTAATCAAACACTAATACACAAAATGAGACAAGAGAGTATTAAATACGTAATTAAATAAGAAGTCAATTCATATTTGACTTATTTGATTTTTATGCTTTTATGTAAGATTTTTAAATCGCCATAAGTTTTAACAAATTAAGTAGCACCCTATGACTATTGTGACTGGTTGTTATTGATTTGATGGTTGAATTAACTTGAGAGCACGGTCGTAACATTGTATTACAAATTCAGAATGTGAAAGTATATTTTGCAATTTTATTCTCTAAGGAGTCGTTTCGTACGTGGACTAAATTATTTCGGGACTATAATCTTGGGATTTTAATCCCAAGACTAATTTATACCACATGAGAGATGGGATAAAATAATCCCACATTTGATGGAATAAGATGAGATATGCTGAATCAAGTCTGGAATTAAATTTATACCTTATTTGGTTGGCGGTGTATTGATGAGAACTAGTAATGACTTGAAGAGAGTCAAGTTCATGACCCTGATGTAAAATTTTTTGGAGAACTTTGATTCCCTTTTCTTTGCTACTCTTTCTAATAAAACATAAGAGTTATGGTACGTGGATGTGTGCTCTTTTAAATGTGTTTCTTCAAAAGGTTTATGGTTATGGCTTTATACAAATATGAACCTTGAACTTATAATTTTGTATCCCTCCCCTATTTGGAAGCGTGATAAGTTGTACAAGATTGCGCTCGCGTTTGCTTTTGGACCGAAATTCATGCAAAATGACATTCAGAAAAATTATCTAAACACTCGCATTACTTGTTAGATAACTAAAGAATAAATAGTTTGATAGACATTACTTGGTAATCAAATAAAAATGGTAACTAACCAAATATCATATATTGAGGTTTACTGATAGTGTATTTTTAATTTTATTTTTTACATCTTAAGTGTATATAACTCAAATGGCATACTCTACGAAATTAGGGTTTTAAGCTCCTGCTTGGGTATATATACATTGAATGCACTAAATGGTGTGTGTATATATATGGAATGAGCTGTGAGAGAGAATTGGTCATAGATGGAGTAGGTTTTCCAACTAAAGTAGGAGTAGATATACTTCTTCTTGGCCCTACCAATCTATCACCATTATTTAAGTGTGATATCTTATCTCATACACATAATGCAAAAAGATTTATTTTAGCGCTAAATTATGAAGAAATAAAAAATAACATATTAACACTAACAATGCAAGAATTATCCGTATAATTTAATCTGTTTTAGAAGATTGTCTTATCTTAATTTTCGGGGACTAACTCCATCAATTATGGGCTGTTAGCAGTAGCTATTTTTACGTAAATTGATAGCGTAATAAGCCTTTTATATTACCGACATTTATAAGTTAAACTTATAATAATGTAAGTTTTGACATACCTGTCTAAAAAAACCTTCAAGAGTGGAAAGTTTGTTGATTGCAAGGGCCATTTGGCCCATGTAGTTAGCCATGTTTTGAGGGCAATTAGCCAATGCATCAGAGACAATTGTGTCTGAAAGAGATTGATTCAGAGCTTCCAGCCCTTGTGAAAGGACATCCTCAGCTTCTTGTGTTGATTGTTGTAACCCACAAATTCCCACAAATTGTTCTTCTGTTAGTGGCTCAATCTGACTCAGAATAATCTAATCATGCATCATTAGAAACAACAAACCATGATTAGCTTATCGGGATATACATAAAACTCCCAAATATATACATCTAATATTCACCCATAAAAATTAAGGAAAATGAAGTAGTAACAAACATGTCTTTATGTAATTCCCTCATTTTTCTTAATTTGTTCCATCACCAATTAAGTTGGATATATATACATAGTCTTCTTAGCTGAAAAGCAGAAATGAGGAAAAACAAAGATAAAAGAAAGTCAAGAAAGCACAGATTTATCTTAGGCAAACTAGCCTGGGTTTCAATGATTCTTTAATAATATCGATTACGGTGTTTGTCTTCTTTTATTATCTCTCTTAATTTCTTATAATACAGTGTAAAGAACTTTATATTTGTAAGTGTAGTTTAAGTTGTTATATCCCTTCGTTCTGTTACGTGACGGTGTTCAGATTTTGAGAGTCAAACAAGTTATAATTCTTTATATGCTTTTTAAATATTTGTGACTTATAGCACTTTTTATGTAATCTTCAAATTTATTAAAAAAATTAAATATTCTATATCCAAATACATTATCAAAATTAAGAAATTTAAATCACGTAAAGCAAAAAGTGTAACATAAATTGAAAAAGAGGGCGTAGTTGTTATGTTATACTCCATTTGTTTTAATATTCAAGATAACCAGATGTTTTACTTATTATGGGCAGTCACTAAGTTATTGTTTTTAAGGTGATATGATGATATAAAAATTATTTCTAGGCATACTTTGATGAGCTCGGATGGCCGGAAATCTCCCATCCAAATAAAACAGCGCTCGGCCGGAGTTTTCCACATGCCGGAAACAAGATGAAAGACGTCGGATTTTGCAAGCATGCTCTTGAGGTTCGTGATCTGGTCGTAATGTGTCAAACAATTGTCGACATACATCCGAAGTTCGTTCTCCGGCAAATGTTCCTCCACAACTGCACTTCCAAGCTCGCAAATGAGACGATGATGTTCCTCCACCCACCTCGCGTACTCCATATCAAAAACCGCAGCATCTAAATTCATAACAAGTTAGAAAATACATAAAGTTACAAATATTAGAAAATCGAGAATATTTGTTATCTATAGTATGGCAGAAGTCATTTTTCATGAAAAATATCTTCTTTGGAGATGTTTTTCGTAAAAAATATTTTCTGATGTTTGATTGATGAGTGCATGCGGGAAATATGTTTGTGAAAAAATGTATATTAAAGATTGGTAATAATATTTAAAATAATTTTTATGAAATTTTTGAATAATAAATATTAATATTAATGTCTAAACATTAGTTAGAGTAAGTAACATGGAGTAAAATAAAATAAATTTTTAGAAAAGACCATCGGCCATACGTGAGGGAAAAGTTAATTTTCTTCATCTTAATAGTACAAAAATTTTTTTTTTTTTTTTTTTTGGCAACCGAGCACCTAAAAATGACTTTCCCATAATAATGAAAATAACTTCCATTATACCAAACACTTTCCTAATTTATGGGATTCAAATTGTACCTGAGCTCATGCTGCCCATATTAACAGGTAGGGCTTGGTCTCCTCCTAAAAGAGCATTACCCCCAAAATGGAATCCCTACAATTTGATTTTCTTGGGGTCATATTAAATTTTTTGTTGTGAATATAGAAGCAACACCAAATGATTCGATGAATAAACGATTTATAATAGGATGAGTTGGTAAGGGAAATTAAATTTTATTACTTGAGATCTGGCCCTTTGTAGTTCTTGTTCTAACTGGGCAAGCCTTATTCTACTTGACTCTAGCTGCTGAATATAAGCCTGCAATGGAAGAATAAATAGATGAAATAAATTTCCATAAATCAAACAATCGCTCAAAGATGATCCTCTTGTGTTTTAACTGTCAAACCAATATATATATATATATATATATATATATATATAATGAATTACAGTACCTTTTTCCTAAGTCTGCTTTTCCTAGCTGCTTCCCTATTCTGAGCAAGTCTCCTCAGTGTCTGCATAGAAAGAAATTAACTAAAATTGCCAAACTCAAATATTCACATAGAAAATCAAAACAAGGAGATTAGCATAATATTGCAAATCACGAGAATAACTAGGCGTTACGAGATCAGTTATGAGGATAATTTTCTGAAATTATCCCAAAAAAATTAATAAATAAGTCATAGACAAAAGACATATGTTTCCCCAAAAGATTAGAAACCACAAGTCTTACCTTGTGATCTGGTATTTTAGGTGCATCTTTCTCTGAACCTGAATTTAGACCCTTCCTGTTCCATTCTCGCTACCACCACCAATGAAAAGTATTTTTTAGAGGAAATTAAATAAAAAGAGAGGAAAAGGAAGAAGTACCAACATTCTCACTTGAGAAAAAATTATAATTTATTATTAGAGAAGTTAATAAAGTTGTTATTTGATCCCCATCTCTCCTACTTCAAAATCCAGCCACATAAAACTGGAACGGCGGAGGGTAGCATTTTGCTAAAGAAGAAATCAATAAAACATACCTTAGCAACTTTTGGTTCAGGTCCAGAAGCAGCAGAAAGAACATCATTTTTGGAATTCGATAACTCCATTATGGACGGCTGAGATGATTTCTCGGAACCACTAGAAACCAATCCACTATTTGCCTACCAAACTCAAAAAATAACAACCCATTACTTCTTAACTAGAAAACAACATGAAAATGAAACTAAATATTATATTGGTTTTCTATGCACATAAAAGTTACACCATCTGTCCAAGTATTGCTAGACAGAATTACTTATACTAGTAATAGGTAGGACGTATTTCGTGAAATTAGTTGAAATATAGCTAAGCTGGTTCACTATGATTATAAAAAAAATATACTCTCTTCGTACACTTTTAGTTGTCAAGTATTCTAAAAATAAATATTTATTTTTACTTGTCACTATTCGCATATCAAGAGAAAAATAATTAATTTTTCCTATTTTACCCTTAGCATTAATCACCTATTCCAAATTATTTTCCAAATTTATTAAGACTATACACCAATTAACATGGGTATCATGGTAAATTATACACTATATTTATTATTTCTTATGGAGCGTGAAAAGTCTTAAGTGGACAACTAAAAATGAACGAAGAGAAGGGAGTATGTAACTTGTTATCCATATTTGAGTTTGTATACCTTAGTTGATGATGGCTCAACATGCATGGGCTGTGATGGAAAAATGTTGAGAGTCGGTGGTCTCATCTCAGAATTATTTTCTGCAAATTATATAAAGGAAAAATAAATTGAAGTTAAAAGCTATAAAGATGATGAGATAGAGGAAAACGAAATAGTTCATTTGTAAATCTTACTGTACAACCTGCTTTATGAATTCTTATATCTGAAAACAAAAAGGAATAGAATAAAATCAAAAAGGGAGGAAACAATATATATCTTCCCTTAAAATCAGAAAAAATAAAAATAAAAAAAAATAAAAAAAAACTTGCTTTTGATTCTGTGAGGAAGTTGTCAAAGGAAGTACTATCAGATTTTTAATTCGCCGAATGTGCGTGAGAAAAGTAATTGAATTCTAGTAACAAATATTAAAACTTTAAAAGTATAATGAATTATATGGTAAAAATTGCAATCAAATTTGAAATTGTGAATCCCGCCGAAGAGAGAAGAAGAAAAATGAAAGGAAGGAGAGGTCACCTCTTAGATGGTTTGAAGAAGGATCTTGACCATCAAGGTAAAGGAAAAAGGCTTGATCTAGTTCACCTAAATCATAATTAGCTCCACCAGTATTGTCTTTGCTTCTGCTCCTGGATCAAAACAATAATTCACTAAATCAGATTTCTGTTGTATCCTTAATTTGAATTAATCAACAAAAGGAACATATATAGGTATTACATAAAGTTTCCTGGAATGACAGATGATGTAGAAGATGACTGCTGTAACATTCCAAAAGAAATCTGATGCTGAGAATTATGGAATAATAAATGTTGCTGATGATCACTGCCAAAACAAATCTGATGATCACTTTCAAGCCCCATATTTTATAATTACTAAAAACTGACAGCTTTCTCCTACGCAGGACTATCTTGCCGAGAGAGTTGTCTTAGCTTGCTGTCCTATGTTTAGGTACTCTCTTGCTCGAAGTTGTTTTAATCCCTACATATATATATATAGAGAGAGAGATAAAATCTAAGACAGCTAGCACTAGTCGGTGAGAGTACTATTTCTTGTGAAGAGAGGATAAGGAAATGAAGAATTGAATGCTAAAGAAGCAAACGGACAAAGTTAATTTAAGCTTTTTAGCTAGGGAAGAAGACGACTTTCTTTGAATATAAAAAGAAAATCTTTTCTTTTTCAGATAAAGCGGTAGGTCTTGAAGGATATCCAGAGTTTCAGCACCTCTCTCTCACTCCCTCCCTAAAAAAATTGTTCTAGGTCAAGTTTGGGCTCTATGGAAACGGACCTTTTTTAAGCTTCCTTGTTCGACTATCTCATTGTTGCATATATCGTGGTATTACATTCACATTTCATGCAGCTTTTTCAACTATTACGTAGAAGTTGAATATATGAGTATGGCATCGACCTACTGTAAGTACAATTTATAATACCCAACACAATGGCATAGATCAAGAACATTCAAAAAACAAATAAGATGATATAACAATAAATACAACAACAATTCCAGTATAATCCTGCAAGTGATTTCTGGGGAGGATAGTGTGTATGCAGGCTTTATCCGTATCTTATAAAGACAGAGAGGCCATTTCCGAGAGACCCTCGACTCAGAAAAATATAATCACAATATAATTGAAAAGAAATACATCAATAGACAAGGCATGTAAAAAAAAAAAAAATAATAACAACAGCATGATAATAAGACAATCAACGCAAAAAGATAACTGGTAGTAATAGAGATCTGCGTATATGAAAAGAGAACATGCTCAACGACCTACTAATCTTCTACCCTAGTTCTCGACCTCCACACCCTCCTATCAAGGGTCATATCCTCGGCAAGTTGCAAACATTTGATGTCGTGCCTAATCACCTCTCCCTAATACTTCTTTTGGCCTACCTCTACCTCTCCTTAGGCCACCCTATGGCCAACCTCTTACACATGCTCATTGGGGCATTTGGGCACCTCCTCCTCACATGCCTGAATCATCTCAGTCTCGCTTCCTGCATCTTGTCCACCATGGAGGTCGCTCCCACTTTGTCTTAAATATCTTCATTCATAATCTTATCTCTCTTAGTATGTCCACACATTCACCTCAGTATCCTTATTTCCGCTACTTTCAACTTCTGAACATATGAATTCTTCACTTGCTAACACTCTGTGCCATACAACATAGTCGGCCTAATATCCGTTCAATAAAACTTAGCTTTAATTAAGTCTTGATGGCATATTTTATCACGCAATAAATGATAAAAGATGAGATTTGACATTATCAATAAAACACAATTTGAATGAGTATTCTTTATTCTAAAATGCATTAATGATAACGTCATTATTTCCATATTAAGAAATGAAAAGGATAAATTTTTTCGTCCATAAAAGGGAACTTCGGTAGAGCTAACGCACTTGACTAGTAGGAGTAGGAAGTGCATTTTGTTCAATACCATCAAGTAATTGAACAAATATTTGGTTAGGCGATCTTTTCGACAGGCCGGATGTATCGTTTACGATACTGATTTGACAGATATTAATAGCTTAGCTTAGATTTTGTATTTGTTTTAAAGTTTTTTTTAATATATATAAATTATAAAATTAGAACTCAGTAACTCCGACAAACTACAATCCAAAACACATAAGTTACAAATAGTAGATCCGTCTCTTCATTCCAACGTAAAAGATAATCCTCAACGACTCTGGCCTCCGCTCAATTCTGGTTAATTTTTCTTTTGCTTTTGAAATTGTGCATTACTATTTAATTTCTTGGAAGTGATTGATCATGTGTCAATTGTTTTTTGATAATCACTGAGCCGATTGAACTCGAAGCTAAGCTTAAAAAGCTAATAAAGTACTGTATTATATCAACTAGATATACTCAGTCGATTGAAACGTAAGACAAAACATGGAATTTTAATAAGCCGTAAATTAACAAAAAAGAAAAAAGAAATCAGATAATTGAGTGTCTCTTCTCTCTTATGCATGTGCTGACCGTTAGATAGTCGCTATGTAGGTGAAATTGATTTGACTTAAATTGTGGGGAGAACAATATATTAATTGGTCACTAAAGCACAATAAGAGGGACAGAGACCGGCGTGCATGCTTGTCCATTACAAGATAAGCCGTCGTAAAAAAATTTGTAATTTTATTATCTAGGAAGTCTAAAAAATATTTGCAGTAAATTCTTAAAAAATTTACAATTATTTTTCAAAAAAAAAAAAGTTAAATAGTATAATTTTTTAACAACTTGAAAAATAGATGTTTACATTTACTATTTTGTTGACCCTTGTATTCAATATCCTGCCTTTTATTTCGGTAGAAATTAATTAACTTCCTTAGATTCAATATATGTAATTTTAAAGCAAATAATTATAAATGTTAAGCAGTTAGCATTATATATGTATGGAGTTGTCATGCAGGTTGAACCACTTGTTAATTTTGAAGTATTACATGAATTAAGTATGAGTGAGTTCAAATTAGCCGCAGTAAATGAGTAAATCAAATAAGAAAAAAGACAAGAACCTATACTCACAATATATACGTACATATAAATAGAAAGATATGCGTCAGTGAACGCTCTAATTTTCTATTTGAACGATCATTGTCAAAGAAGTTTGACCCATATATATAAAATGATCAACCATTGCATAATAAAGAAAGAAAAAAAACCTTCGACAATTTCTATCTCGTCTTTGTCTCCTCTTTTCCATGTGAATAATAATAATTGGAATATTAAAATCAATATATACAAAGCGTGCTATCCAAATAGTAATTCATATATTTACATCAGTTGTTTACTTGAATTAATTTTTCGCGCATGTTGTTATCGGAAATTTAGGTCACCCAAAATATCTTTCATTCCCTCTAAAATATAGGCCATTTTAGAATGTAATTAATATATTATCAAGAGACGTACAATCATTTTTTTTACAAATAAAAAGAAATTGTCTTGTTTCTGAAGGCAACAGATGCAACGGTTGAGCACAGAGAAATTTAAAAGGTTTTGCAGAGAGCTCTTAATTAATGGAATTAGGTGAGCACATCCGTCCATCATTTCTGACAATTAAAAGTGTTACGTTGGAGAGAAATTTATATAACCATGCGGGATTGGAAATTCACTTAAATATAATATAATAAGGCCGTTAAGGAGTAAAATACTTCAGTTTTAGGACTCGAATCGAGTCTTTGGCATGGACTAATCACGTCACTGTTATAGCGCAAATGACAGCCACGTACGGTTTGCTATCATTCCTATTTAAAAAGATACTTGGTAAAAAAATATATACTGAATTTTATTTAAGAATGGAGAGATGAAATTCATACATATAACGTAACTCCCGAGATACAATGTTTACTGAAACGGACCTCTTGTCAATTAGAAAGTAGTCCTGGATCCTCTTCTTTTTTTTAAAATTTCAGTAGTGTAATTTCACGCCTTTTTTATTAAAATTATTCTTTTGTGCGAACAAGAAACTATAAGAAAATAATCGTCAGATCCATTGTATCACTGATCAATTATTTGCCTCACTCATTAGTTTGCATTAATCTTCTATTGGAAGCTGCCTTTCATTATTCTTTTTGTTTGACAATCCATCGTTGAGCTTCTCCTCTCATAACATAATTAAACAATAAAGTTATTTAATTCATTTTCTTTATGTTAGACTCTTTGAGTCTTTCTTGTTAATGAAACAACAGAAGAAAAGCAGACCCTAGGAGTTATAAATATGACTGTCAGAATGTTGGAAACTTTCTTGGAGAATGCTGGATTATAAATATGACTGTCAGAATTGTATTAAGAAAAAAAGAGTTCATTCTCTTCATTAATTATTTCACTCTTTTTCTTTCTTTTTTTCTAAATTTATTTTCCTTTCCTCATTTTTCATTACTAAATACAATTCTTAAGGTCTGAAGTGTTAGTTAATTGAGGGGAACGGCATGACGAGGAGGCATCTTAGTGTTTTACCAACCTAGCTGACCCGCAGAAAATGTTTTTTAATATCACTTCCTATCTGATCTAATTAATTACAATATTTTCTGAGTTATTATATATTTTCTGAAGGGCTAATTGTCACCTTTCAAATCATGAAATAGTTGAATGCCCCTTGTTGTCAAGCTAGGAATGCTTCAGCAGCATATGTTATTATTGTTTACCCAGTTTTTACAGGGTTTATAGTTGAATTTATACGTGATTTATAGACAAGTGAATCAATTTGATCCTAAAATAACAAATGAATTAGACAAAAATGTAAAACTTAGCGTTAAAATCAAGATAAGATAATAGAGATCTTGAGCCCAGGAACAAAGCTTCCGGAGGCAGTAAAAGCAATGTAAATAAGCAAAAAAGTAAATTGTTATTGAGCTTAGAGCAGAGATAGTGCATGCTTGTCCGAAAAGTCGTCCCCGTTACAATGATGTTAGAGCTCACTATTTATAATTGCATCTAGAGAACAAGGTCTTAGAATCAAGTCCCTCTTAAATGACAATTATGAGGGCCATTAAAGAATGTGTGACGGTAGACAGTGAATGTCATATTCTCTGTAACGGACCGTGCACTTAATGCTATAGAATAATCTTCATTAAATGCTACGGGGTAGCAGGCATTTAGTTCGCCTTTATGAATATCATTCTCTCTGATAACAAGCGAGATTATTGCCTTCGGACCCGACTGTCTTCTGTCTTCGGCTCCACGTGTCGTTTTTTCATGCAATCATTAAAACTGAACATATTTTACCATATACAGATAGTCTCCCTGCTTTCCGGCGGCATAACTTTGTGTCACCGGGAAGTTGGTAGAGACACCCTTTTTGGCGAAAAATTCTCTGACCCCCTCTGAAAAGTTTCTGATAGTTGATTAGACGCACGTCTCTCCGCATACAAGCGTCATCCTACGATTCAAAACCACTTTTTCCAGTTATCGAGGTAATTATGGCCATGATTTTAGCCGCCTATTTCTTTACTTATACACATCAAACTTCTTCGTTTACACTTCAAAATTTTCCAAACTTTCTCAAATTCTATTTACTCAACTCATATTTGTCTTCAACTTTTTCTAGCCTTCTTTTTATGAGAAAACCTCTTCCTCCCTTCTGATAAAAAGGGCATCTTCTTCCAAAAACCTTAGTTCCTCAAAGAACAAAGGTAAAGCTGATGATGCTGCTTCTCTTACGGTGAACACCATCATCCCAAGGAGCCTTGTCACAACTAAGGACTTCGAAGAGAAGTACCCTTCCGGTAATCCCGCACGTGGACTGTTGGCATCTATCCTTCTATCCGTCCTTCCAACATTCCTTCTGTAAAGGAAGACTGTCATTGCCATGACTTATACATTATCGCTCCTGACCTGGTGGAGCGGATAACCTTACCCAATAAGGGTTTCACGTATTTTTATATCCCTTCACGTTGGGGCCATTTTCTTTGAGTAGGGAGCTCGATTCCATTATCTTGGAGTTCTACATTCGATACCAAGTATGCCTAGCACAAGTAAGTCCTTCTGTGTGGAGGACTATTACTTATCTTCAGCGTCTACGTCAGGAGACGGAAGAGGAGCTAAACCTGGCTCAACTAATGAACCTTTATTCCCCAAAGATTTTCTGCGGGGGAATGATAAATTTCAGCAAACGTGGTCACCATGCTCTGTTAACCAGCATGGATGATGATAATGACCGTGGGCGGATGGAATGGTTCGTTGCAGTTGCCACCAGGGACATCATTCCGGCCACAGCTCCATCCTTTCCGGAATTGTGGAACCATACTCGTCAGTTCATCGTTTGTCTCTTCTTTTTGTTAAAGATCGTTGTTAGCGATGCCGCTTCTTTCACTTATTTCAGCAACTCGGTGGACCCCACCGAGGGTTGAACACTTGAACCAGTGGGTCCAAAAGATTTTGGATGTCACTACACCTGAGAGCCACACATGGAAAGAATTAGCCCTTAAATATGGGTGGAAGGCTAAAAATCATGAGAGGTTGAACTCATCTTGTTTTTTTCCTTTCGAATAAGAAAGCTGATTAAACTTTTTCTCTTGTTAAATTAAGGTCTACCCCAGGGCTCAGTTGTCGTCCCCGAGGAGGATGTTTTAGCTAATCCTACTGACGCAGCGAGGCTGCTGCAGGAGGCTTTTACCCGAACAAGTGTCTCAAGGCCTACTTCTAGTGCAAGTGCTTCTTCTCGGAGTCCTCTGCCAGAGAACAAGCAACAAAAAAAATATGTTCCTCCGCTGCCGGAAAAAAAAATAAAAAGGTAAAAAGTGCCACGCCAGAACCGTCTTTGGATGTCGTGTTGATGAGTGACGCGCCCGAGTCGGCCATAGACACCGTGGTAATTTACGATGATGAAGGAGCCAGTGATGAGGGGGCTTCTCTACATAGAAGACGACGAACTTCATCAACTCAATAGAATGCTCAATCTGTTGAGCTAGTTACGCCAACCGAGGACAACGCCTCGGCACTCTAGGGGAGTATAATGTAGTGGAAGATGCTAACTCCCGCTTCCACGTCCCAGTTGCCATGCTCGGTACCGAGAGGCTGAGTACCGGGTCTCTTCCGTTTTTGATTGATGAGCAACCAACATCCAGCATTGCATTCGCGGCAGCCGCTTCTCAGCCTACGACGCCATCAGCTTCATCTCCTTCTTCGCCCGCTCTACCTTCGCCACCAGCAACTGCTACATCATCTCCACTGGACGTAATTGCACGAGAGAAGGGTGTCCTTCTTCTACAGTCCCCAATTCATGGGAGTTTGGGGCAAAATTATGCTGCCCCCTCCTTAGATCCCTAAAGGAGGAGGAGTCTCACCCTCTCGATCTCTACCGGATGCCATCTGTTATCCCCGCCAGTGGAACTTGCTAACTACCTGAAGCCTTTGGCTTCAAAAAAAGATAGGGATAAGATACAAGCTCTCTTGGGAGAGTGTTTGATGAACAATTCCATGCACAACGCAGCGGTGGTATAGCCTTTGTTTTCTCTGTTGTTTCTTCTATCTTTGTTATGGCAGGGTTTTAAGTTTGTATTTTTGTTTTGCAAGCCAATTACCTTGCTTCTGAGGGCGTTCAAAGTTTGATTCGTCATGAGGAGGAACTTACCTCCGAGCGAGGTCAACTTTTGGCCGAGCGAGATCAGATTGTTGCTCGCCTCTTAGAACTGGAAGCATGAGCTGCTGAAGCTGGTGACTTGGAGGCTTGGTTGCAGCAAAGCGAGCAAGAAATAGTGACACTTAGCCTGGAGATTTCCCCGTTAAGAGCACAATTTGAGAGCCAAAAGGGTTGAAGTCCATAATGTCATTCTTGCTGCATCCGATCGCGAGGCTGCCTCTGGCGAAAGGTTGAGAAATTCGGAGGCAGCCCTAAACTTCAAAGCTGAAAAGTTATTGCTACCAAGGAAAAGTATGCCCAATCAGAGGAGAAGCATAAGAGGATCATAGAGCACAATAGAACTTTTAGCTCCACTGTCCGTGACCTTGATGTTAGCCTTCGATCCATTAGATTTGCGCGGGATAACTTTTCTGCCGAGGTTGACCGGCTTAAAGAAGAATTTCAGTGCCGAGCGTCTTCCCTCATTGTTGAGAAAACATATTCTATGTACCGCATGAGGAGAAAAACCTTGGAAGAGGCCAAAGTAGGTATCATTGACTTTGATGCCGAAATCTCTAAGGCCCGTGAGCTGGAGTCAACTGCCAAAAGGGGTCTTCTGACTCGACCTGATGCTACCGACTCTTCTGATTCCGGTTTCGAGTTCTTAGGAACTGAAGAAGAACCGGAAGGTGATGATGCTGAAGGCCAAAATGGTGAAGTCCAAGATATTGAGCCGGCGGCGTATCCTCCCACTTCCCCTGGGGGCGGATGCTTTTCTTGATTCGGGTTCTGGAGAAGCAATAGCTTAGTTTTTGCTTTTTTTTCTTTCTCATGTCTTTGTACTTGTGCTGTTTGGCATGTTTATTGTGAATAGAAGCACTTTTTCGTTCAAGTATCGTGCAGGTTTTTCTCTTTGCGTACTTTTCGTTTAAGTATTTGCACAAGTTTTACTCTTTGCGTCATTTTCATTTAAGTATTCTCGTAAATTTTTCGCGCCGAGATATGCGAGGTTCCGGGTGTATTTTTCCCCGGTAGTATTTGGATTCCGGGCATAGGTTCTTCCGAAATCAACCATTTAATGTGAGGGTTTCATAAGAGAAGGCCCTCTTATATTTACAGTGGTCTTGAAGAGGACGTCTCTTGTTTATTACGGCACTAGCATTTGAAGTATTTGCTTAACTTTCAAATGATAAAATCAATTCATCGTTCAGAAAAGAAACAAGATAGAAATAAAAGGACTTTACTTTATTCCTTTTATTTTCAAAAGTACATAAGCATTCGTTGTGTTAAACAGAAATTGCCATTTCTTGTGGCTAACTTGTACAACTTATTTCTACGGGGCTAGCCGTGCAGTCTCCGGTCCCGATGATATAACAATGTTTCTAGGTTTCGTATTCCGGTCGATGTGGCAATCATTATTTTCGTATCCTCATATCAACCCCTCC
>MCJB01048349.1:0-16082 GCA_002018475.1 Nicotiana obtusifolia | reverse complement strand
AGTGTTCGAATGCGAAGGATGCAAATTTGAACACTGGAAGTTTTGCACCTTTGGGGATTCCACTAGTGAATTGCTACATAATCTTCAGTTCGATAGCAAACTTCACTTCCCCTTAGGAATTTATGCTATCGAGCCAAAGGTTATCTAACAATCCCCTAGTCGCTTGCACTTGCGAATGGTCGGGTATTCTTTGTTCGACGGCAAGCTTTACTTCTTGGTAGGAACTTTGCTACCAAGAAAAAGACTATCTAACTGCTCTGTAATGGTTCTTTACTTGTGTACCTTGTCATTTAAAGGTCTTATATCTGCTGCTGAAGATTCCTTCATAGTATGCTTTTCGTTGTTGCCTCATTAAAGACCTTGCCAGAAAAACCCAATTGGGACAAAAACTAGACGAAGGGAAAAAAAGTGAAGCACATACTTTTAGTGTAGGTAAGGCTCATCAGTAATAGTATCTCTTGAGGTGTGCCACATTCCAGTTGCTTGGCAACATTTCTCCGTCTTGATTTTCTAACTCGTATGACCCTTTCCCAGTGACAGCTGAAACCCGCTATGGGCCTTCCCATGTTGGACCTAGCTTCCCCCCATTGAGATCCCTGGTGTTCTGGGTTACTTTCCTTAAAACTAAGTCTCCTACTTTAAAATAATGTAGGTTGGCTCTTCGATTGTAATATCTTTCTATTCTCTACTTTTGGGCTGCCATCCTTATATGCACCAAGTCCCTGCGTTCATCGAGCAGCTCCAAATTGATCAACATTGCTTCATTGTTTGTTCTTCGTTTTCCCGAAAATATCTCAGGGTAGGCTCTCCTACTTCCACCGAGATCAGGGCTTCCGCTCCATACACAAGAGAGAAAGAAGTCTCTCCCATGCTCGATTTGGCCGTTGTTTGGTACACCTATTGTACTCCTGGCAGCTCTTCGAGCCATTTACCTTTAGTTGCTTCCAATCTCTTTTTGAGATTTTGTATAATCACCTTATTTTTTGATTCTACTTGGCCGTTTGCGCTCGGACGATAGGGTGATGTGATCCTTTTAATTTTCAAGTCTTCAAGGAACTTTGTGACCTTTGTACCTATAAATTGCGGTCCGTCGCCGCAAGCTATCTCTTTTGGTATCCCAAATCTGCAAATATATTCTCCCACAAGAAATCTACCACTTCACGTTCGCCGATCTTCTGGTAAGGAGCTGCTTCAACCCACTTGGAAAAATAGTAAGTTAAAATCAAAAGAAATCTTACTTTACCGGGAGCCGGTGGCAGTGGTCCGACGATATCCATCCCCCACTTCATGAACGTCCATGGTGACAAAACTAAGTACATTGGCTCAGCTGGTTGATGCACCAACAGTGCGTAGCATTGACATTTATCACATTATTGAACATAAGCCTTGGCATCTCGTTCCATCCGAGGCCAGTAGTATCCTTCCCTAATTAATTTTAACACTAAGGAGTCTGCGCCTGAGTGATTCCTGCAGATCCCTTCGTGGACGTTTCGCATAACATAGTTAGCTTCAGAGGGTCCCAAACATCGGGCCAACGGGCCTTGGAAAGATCTTCTATATAATTGACCTTCCTTGAAGTTGTATCGAGCTGCTTTAGTGCACAGAGCCCAAGATGCCTTAGGATCTTCAAGCAATTTTCCTTGCTCAAGATAGTCAATGATCTCGTTTCTCACGCCCCAGACCAAATTAGTCGCGTTTACCTCATAATAGCTATTCGTGTCCAATACCGAATACATAAGCTGTACGATCGTACCAGAGTCTGATCCCTTCATTTCTATGGACAATCCAAGATTGGTTAGTGCATCTTCTTCCGCATTCTCTTCCGTCAAGATGTGCGTAATTGACCATTACCAAAATCGAGCAAACAAAGTCTGGACTTTCATTACGTATTGTTGCATGCTTTCCTCTATGGCTTCGAAGATCCCGTAGACCTGATTCACTACCAATTGGGAGTCACATTTGATTTCTATGACCTCGGAATCCAGTCCCAAGGCCAATTCGAGCCCTGCAATCAAAGCTTCATACTCTGCTTCATTTTTAGTCAGAGGAACATTTTTTATAGCCTGCCTTAGGGTTTCTCCCGAGGGCGTTGTCAGCACTATGCCAAGCCCGGACCTTTTCACGTTGGAAGCTCCATCTGTGAATAGGGTACAAACTTCTGATGTCGATTCTGAAACAATTACTTCTTCTTTGGTAGCCAAAGGTAAAAGTCTCGTACTGAAATCGGCCACAAAGTCGGCCAAAACTTACGACTTAATCGCAGCTCTAGGTTTGTATTCTATGTCAAATTCACTCATTTTGATGGCCCACTTGGCCAGCCTACCTAAGAGTTCAGGTTTATGAAGAATATTCCACAATGAAAAAGTGGTCATCACAGCTATCGGATGACATTTGAAATAAGGCCTTAGCTTTCAAGCAGCGACTACGAGGGCTATGACCAATTTTACTAGATGTGGGTACCGGTTTCTGCTTCCGTCAAAATTTTACTTACATAATAGATAATAGATTGAGTACCTTCGTCCTCGCGGACTAAAACAACACTTACCGCTGCCTCTGAGATCGCTAAGTAAATCAATAGTTATTCGCCTTCCTCCGGTTTTGATAGTAATGGAGTACTTGACAAATACCTTTTCAGATCCTTCAACGCCTGCTGACATTTCGGTGGCCATTCAAAGTTATTCTTCTTTTTGAGAAGTGCAAAGAAATGATGGCATTTTTTCGAAGACCGGGAAATGAATTTTCTTAGAGCGGCCAGTCTCTCCATCAGCCTTTGAACCTCTTTTATGCTTGATAGCTGGTCCGAGATATCTTCCATGGCTTATCGGGGTTAATCCCTCTTTGCGATGCATCCCAGGAACTTGCCAGAGCTGACCTCGAATGCACACTTCTCGGTGTTAAGCTTCATGTTGTGTTTCCTTAAGATGTCAAAGGTCTCTTGCAGGTGTTTCAGATGGTCACCGGCGTTCAAAGACTTAACCAGCATATCATCTATGTAAACCTTCATAGTTTTCCCTTTTTTTTCTCAAACATTTTGTTTATAAGCCGCTGGTAAGTGGCTCCGGCGTCTTTTAGCCCGAAAGGCATCACATTATAACAATATGTGCTGAAGATCGTGATGAACGAAGTTTTTTCCTGATCCTCCGAGTTTATCTTAATTTGGCTGCACTTGGAATAAGTATCAAGGAAACTCATTAACTCGTGCACAGCCGTCGCATCAATCATTTGATCAATGTTTGGCAATGGGAATGAGTCTTTTGGGCACGCCTTATTCAAATCCTTATAGTCTACGCACATGCGAAATGTATTATTCTTCTTTAGAACTACTACTACGTTAGCTAGCCAATCAGGATACTTTACCTCTCGGATTGAACTGATATCAAGCAAGCGAGTTACCTCGTCTTTCAAAAATTTGTTTTTGACCTCGGCAATAGGATGGTTTTTTTGGTCTTACCGGAGGGATGTTAGGATCCAGGATTAGTTTGTGTATGACCACTTCTGGTGGGATACTTGTCATATCCACATGCGACCACACAAAAATATCGACATAAAATTTAAAAAATTCGATAAAAATCCAGACTTGAGCTCGAGGTGTAGTCCTGTTCCCAAATGGAACTTCCTCTCCAAGAATTTTTTTAACAATGCGACTTGTTCAAGTTCTTCCGCTGTGGATTTTGTTGCATCTGTTTCTTCTAGTACCTGATAGGATTCTGACGACTCCTCCCCCTGGTTGACTTCGCTCGACTCGGGAGCAGGCACCAGTTCCTATAATTGCTATGTCGCATGCTCTTTCCCTTTGCTACTAGAAACTAAGATTGCATTCATCTCCCTTGCTGCCGGTTGGTCACCTCTTATTTGTTTAATTCCTTCGGGAATTAGGAATTTCAGCAATTGATGATATATTGATGGCACAACCTTCATTTCATGCAACCATAGCCTCCCCAAGATAGTATTGTAGCCCATATCGCCGTCCACTACCTCGAAAATGGTCATCTTCATCACCCCCTCAGCATTTGTGGGTAGCAAGATCTCTCCTCGGGTTGTCACGCTTGCTAGGTTGAACCTGGCGAGGAATTTTGTGGCCGGGAATGATACTTCCAGTGAGCTTGGCTTGCTCCAATACTCTCCATTGGATGATGTTGGCCGAACTTCCCAGGTTCAACAAAACATGTTTAATTTTAAAATCTAAGACATTTAAAGAGATCACCAATGCATCGTTGAGCGGCAACAACAACCCATCTACGACTTCATCCATGAAAGTAATGTCGTCCTCAGTGACTTTCCGGAGTCTTTTGCTGTAAGTCACTGACACCTTTGTCTTTTTTGCCGCCGAAAATGTCACACCACTAATCTCGTTCCCCCCGAAAATTATGTCGATCGTTAAGCATGGGATATCTTCCCCTACTTTTGAAGGTTCTGTATCACGATTGCGCCCGTAGTTGTTTTTAGCCCAGTCGCTTAAAAATTCTCTGATATGACTATTTTTCAATAATGTCGCCATCTCCTCGCGCAGATGCCGACAGTGCCTTATCCGGTGACTGTTGGTCCCATGATATTCGCACCACAAATTAGGATCCCTTTGGCTGGGATCGGATCTCATTGGCTTCGAGAATCGTGCCTCTTTGATGTTCCTCATAGTCGACACCGGCTCTAATATGCTGACGTTAAAGTTGTACTCGAAAAGCTTGGGATAAGAGGAATCTCGAGAACCCGATGTTCCTTATCCTGCAATGACCTATTATTCCGGCCGCGATCAGTTCTCTATCGGTAGCGAATCTATCCATTAATCGATGTCGAAATCATCCTTCAGTTTCTCCTTATTATTTTCCCGGTCCTGGCCTTCGGTTGACGCCAGAAAGCCGAGCTGATCATCTTCAGTTCTTATTTTTGACTCGTACTGGTTGTGAACATCCGCCCTGTTGTTGCTTAGAACTCGAGCAGACTTTCTTTCAATTTTCGAGAAACATCGGAACTCCTCGGATTTAGCCCTTTATAAATCTTCTGTGGCCCATTCATCTGGTACGGGCATAAACAACATCCTTTCCTTCTGGAATCTGGTCACGAACTCCCGCAGTAATTCGGACTTTCCTTGTGCAATTCTGAATATGTCGGCCTTTTAGGCCTGTACCTTTCTAGCTCCGACATGAGCCTTAACAAAAATCTACGAGTATCTCAAAGGAATCTATGGAATGCTCGGGCAAGAGTGAATACCACGTCAGGGCCCCATTTGTAAGGGTCTCTCCAAATTTCTTCAATAAGACTAACTCAATCTCGTGAGGAGCCAAATCGTTTCCCTTCACCGCCGTTGTATAGGTGGTGATATGCTCTTGAGGATCTAAAGTCCCATCATACTTCGACACTTCTGGCATTTTGAACTGCTTCGGGATCAACTCTGATGCCAAGCTTGGTTTGAAAGGCAGTTGGGTGTACTTCTTTGACTCCAATCCTTTCAATACTAGTGGCACGCCCAGAATATGATCCATTCGAGCGTTTATTTCCCTCATAAATCGCATGAGCTCGATTTTAAAGGGATTATTCTCATTGTTGTTACCGGATCCGTTACCGTTCCCCCCGGCCCTGTCAAAGCCGACTTCGCCCCTCGAGGTGTGGTTATCGACCCTCTACGTTGTTTGATTTACGGGAGCACCGGGAGGAACTGTACCTCGTCCATTCGCATTGTTGGAAGCACCCGACAATACCTGCCTTAATTCTGTCATGACCTGATCTTTCCGCGAGAGATGGCCCATAATGGCCTTTTACTGCTCCCTCAGGATCCTTACTGTTTCAACGACGTGCTCGTCTTCAGCATCATCAAGAGTTGCCTCTCGAACATGTCGTGGATATTGCCCGCCATGAACCGGCGCGGCCTCATCCCCCTCGTTGCGGGTATTACTGATGGAATCTTCCTGGTGAGGCTTATTTCCTTGGGCCACAATTTTGTGTGCGATGTTGACATCGTTATCTGCCATTTTTAATTATTTTTTCTAAAAACAAAGAATCAAACAAGTTGGTAATGGATGCAAGGATCAATTCAAATACACAATTGTCTAATCCACGGTGGATGCTAAACTGTTTACCCATAAAACAGTACAGTTGAATTTATACGTGGTTTATAGACAAGTGAATCGATTTGATCCTAAAATGACAAATGAATTAGACAAAAATGTAAAACTTAGCATTAAAATTGAGATAAAATAATAGAGATCTTGCGCCCGAGAATAAATCTTCCGGAGGCAGTGGGAGGAATGTAAATAAGCAAGAAAGTAAATTGTTATTGAGCTTTGAATAGAGTATAGTGTATGTTTATCAGAAAATTCGTCCACATTACAATGATGGTAGAGCTCACTATTTATAGTTGCATCTAGGGAACAAGGTCCTAGGATCAAGCTCCTCTTAAATGACAATTATGAGGGCCATGAAGAATGTGTAATGGTAGGCAGTGAATGTCATATTTTCTGTAACGGACCATGCACTTAATGCTATTGAATATTCTTCACTAAATGCTACCGGGTGGCAAGCATTTATTTCGCCTTTATGAATATCATTCTCTTTAATAACAAGCGAGATTATTACTTTCAGGCCCGACTGTCTTCTGTCTTTGGCTCCACGTGTCGCTTTCTTATGCGATCGTTAAATATGAACATATTTCATCCTATACAAGTACAACATTATGCAGCTTAAATTCGTAAATTCTTTTCTAATGATTAATATTATTGCTATTTGTTATTTAAAATGTAGTAAGTATCATGCGGAATTATATCTCTAAATCTGTATGTAAAGACGGCAAATCATCCATATCTCTAAATCAGCCAACAGATTCAATACTTATAATTTATCTTCTTGTTACAAGCTATTCCGAGTACATACTTTTATATAAGAGAGTGAAGTTAATATATTAAGACGACAGACCAAAATATTTGAAATAGATGCAGCAAACATGTAATATTTTATTGGAGGAGCAAATATGTAATATGCACCATAGTTAAGAATGAAACAATAAACAGGTGATTTATAGTCTGAAAGGAGCTTCAACTGTTTGCTTTAAGGGGTTGGGTTTGTAAATGTATCGGGTTTGATCATTATATATTTGGCCTCCACGTGTCCCTTCTGACGTCTGAGATAGGATTATATAGTCAAATATTATACCAGATAAATTATATTTGAAAGTCGAGAAGCAAATATCACTCTTCTCCTTTTTTTCTAAATTGTTCTCATGATCATTTAAAGTTGTGATGATGAAGAAGAAAGAATTTAACCTGGAATGGAGATCTAGCAAATTCCATTAATAGAAAATTTCCAAGTTCCCATGTTAGGCCAGCCATTTATTTTCTATAAAAAGTCAAAAAGTTTGTTATGCTAAACGACTTGAGACTTTAAAGAAGGGCGTTGGGAACTTGGGATGATTATAAGTAGGAGAGTATATGGATGGGGTTGGTGCAGGTTTTATCAAAATCAAACCAAATCAGTTATATCGGTTTGGATTGGTTTAATATTGTCAGGTTTTTTGGATTTTTCGGATTATTTTATAACATAAATATTATTTTAATCTTATTTTATTAAAGTTATAGATAAGTGAATATATGTTTAATAGAAATTGAAAAATGATAAACATATGATTTATTAAAATATTCTTATGAGAGAATTCTTTTAGTAATACATGATAGTTATTTTTTATTCGTCTTATAATAATTTTTCATTGATGCACACTCTTAAGGTTAACCAAATTCAATAATTAAACATAAAATTCAATATGATACCTAAATAATGATATGTTATATTTAATTTTAAATCATCAAAATACCATTTCAAATTCGAAAGAAGATATAATTAAGAAATCTTGACATATGAATACGAAAGAACAAAGAGTGATGGTCTCATTTCAATAACACTTGATAAAAAAAAATGATACAACCCATTCTTTAAGATAAACAATATCGAATGAAGTTCATTATTCTATTAAATATTACATTGCATGAGAAGATATCAAATATTTCAAAATATTTTTTAAAGAAAATTTTATATAAAATCTTAAAATAAATATAAAAATTATATATTTATATGCCGGTTTGGTTCGGACTTTTTTAGTCAATACCAAACCTAATTGAATATTTTATTTGATTTGATTTGACTTTTTGGTTTGGTGCGATTTAGATTCGATTTGAACATCCCTAATACAAGGGGGTTGGTTTTGACTTTACCTTGCTTGAAGGCATGGAAAGCTAGTACTATTTGAAACCTTCAAAAACAAATTTAATATTACTTCTGTTTAAGAATATTTATGGCTTTTTTCTGTTTTACTATTACTTCTGTTTCATATTATATGTCTTATAAGATCTTTATAAAATCATTAAGAAACATATTTAATATGTTTGATTATAATAAGAGTATTGAGAAATTACTATTTATCTCTCTTAAATATGTCACACTTAATGGAATATTCTACTATAAATCAATAAAGGGTAACTTCAGAAGAAAAAAAGTAATGCTCCGTAATAAACACTATTTTTCACGACATCGTCAAATTGAGTTTATCAAAACGACAAATAGTTGAAACAAAGGGAATACATTGAGGGTGGGAGGAGAAAAGCTTCAAGTCTAAATTTAGAAAAGAGTCCCTAACTTTTAACTTTTATGGGATATGGGGCCCTTAGTTTTTGGGGATGGACCAACATGAGCCTTATTAATTTTCCTCCAAACTACCTCCTACTCTAACAACAACATTAAGTATTCACACTCTCTGTCCTCCTTGTTTACCTTCAGTTCAGGTACACCTTCCTATCTATCGGAATATATACCTGTTAGGATATACTATTAACCATGTGGTTTGATTATAATATTATGTTTTATTTATTGGAACAATTGTTTATTTATTTATTCAATTCAATGAAGTCTTAATTCAAATAGATCATTTGTTCATATGTGTGCCCTTTACATATATAGTAGGCGATTTAGTGTATGGAGCTTTAGCTCATGCGCGGAAGATTAAATTGTCGGTTCTTATAAGTTATAAAGTTAATATTCACAATCAAAGATAAAACTGGGCAAAGCATCTTGATGATTGTAGCATAAGATTAAATTATAATATATCTTGATTATGGGAATGGTTCAGTTCCGACTTCTTATGCTAGTACAGTTTTGTATATTGAACGGACCAAGTAGAGATAAGTATTTTTGTACTGAATATATAAAACTACCTCTCTAGCTCATTGAATGTTCTTATACTCTTAATTTTAATATAATTATTATGATCAATGTGCTTCGTTCATTATTTTGATTTATTAAAAGGTATGACTCAACTGCGAGTTAATGTATTCCTGGTAAATTGAATAATGGCAAAGTGCATTTGTGAAATAATAATTAGTTGATAGAATCCGTGTCTTGACCATTGAGATTGATGATACCCCTTTATGGATGCTTGAAAGTTTTCATGTGAAAACCCTGCAGGTGGATTTTGTATCCGTCACATGAAATAAGTTAAGCGAAAGTATAAAGGATTAAATTAGTCGATGAATTAAATTGTCAGTAATTTAATTTGTCTGATTGGTATTTGTAATCTTAACACGGGGAGTTAAATAAGTTTTAATGAATGATTTCGAAATTAAACAGAGGAGTGCAATTACAATTTTCTAGTGGAATAAATTATAATTTATTGTGGTAGGATTAATTCATTCATATTCCGAATTAATACCACAATAGGAAGCCTCGTTATTGAATCTGTGGTCCCTACTGTGCCTGAATATTCTAGAACAAGGAAATTAAATAAGAAAATAGTATCCTTGGTGGGTTAGGAGACTGCTACACACTTTGGTGCGTAGTAGACTCCTACACGTTTTTGGCAACACGGTTTTAGGACGAATAAGACTCCAAAATAATTTTGGTCTTGGATTAACCTAAGAAAACGTGCAAAACTTTTTTGGTATTGGATTAATCTAAGGAAAAAGAAGAAACAAAAAAGAAAAACGTGAAAAGAAGAAGAAAAAGCAACCAAGCTTAGCTTCTGTTTTTTTTGGCCGAAAAACACCAAAAAGATATTATTTTTCTTGAACAAAATACTTGCCACTCAAGTATCACGTTCGGTAGAGATTCAGGATACACAATAGAAGACCGTAGACCTGGATAGCGTCAATATCATTGAAGATTTGTGCAGTAACTTCAAGAGGTTAGTTATTCTATCTCGTTAGTGATTATATTTATCTAGTTTACATGTAAGATTATTTGGTCTTGGGTGATTGCTTCCGTTGCGTTTATATGCCTATTTCTATTAATTGATATCAGAGCCGTCTTACATCTAACTAGATAATGTAATACGTCATAAAACAAAAATACTTGAATTAGTATTATTTTTTGAATGCATGTTTGTCATGTTAAAAATAATGATGTTTTATGAAAAACGAGATTGATTATGTAGTTTATGAATTCTGGAATCAAGACTATGTTAGAATCAGAAACAACGTGTTACTTTATGAAACAGAAATCATAGTTTTTGTGTTGTTTTTGAATGACAGTTTGTCTGAATTGATGAATTCATGAATCATGGATATTATTAGAATCGTATAAATAATATGATTGTATCTGATTTTATTCAAAAGTATAAAAACGAAAAAAACCGATTTCACCGAATGGTTATAGTTTTGGAGTTCTGAATTTTTTGACGAACTCCGATTGACCTGAAATTTGGTAGGTTCATCGAAAACGACCCAATGAACAATACACACTACTTTGCTGTGATCAACGACGTTTTTTGGCCATCCGGGGTCGTTTAGATGGGTTTTTGGGCGTTTTTTTATTTTTAGAAAAAATTTTATTAACCGAAAATTTTTATTTTAACAAATAATGGTGTTAGGGTTCATTCTCTATGGTCTCCATTATATATAACAGTAATATAATGAATTTATGTGTTGACATAGGTCTTCCTCCCCATCGGATAGATTTATTGTGGTTAATTACTGTGCTGTAATCCCTAATTAATTGATAACTTGTCTTGACTCTCCATCTGAGTTACACGTTGGTTCAATGGAACTAGGGATAATTTAATGTGATATCTACCTAATATAAATTATCAGTTTACTCTCTATCTGAGTTGGTTCTGATTTTTACGGGGTAATATATCTGGCATGACTCATATATTTTGCATGAATAGTTAAGTTTCCCTATTGAATCTAACTATTCGGTAAGCATGATTTTATGTGTGATGTGGTTTTAATTTTATTATTTGTTCAACATATCTAATGATCTATTTGATGTTAATATCTCCTAAATTAATCATGTCTTCCTTCAACCCACTTACCGTTATTCTGAACCAAAACAAGTTAGAGGGTCCGAATTATGTTGACTGGAAACGAAACTTGGATATTGTCCTAACTGCTGAAGGTTACAAATTTGTGCTGATTGATGAGTGCCAGAAAAATCTGGGGATAATGCTCCGGAAGATCAGGTTAAGGCCTATGAAAAATGGGTTAAGGCTGATGAAATGGCGCGATGTTACATTCTTGCCTCTATGGCGAATGTTTTGCAACATCAACATCAGTCAATGGGGTCTGCGTACGATATGCTTGAAAATCTGAAAGAGATGTTCTGAGAGAAAAATCGTGCGGCTAAACAGACAGCCATGAAAGCCCTTTTGAACACTAAGATGGCCGAAGGATCTTCGGTTCGGAAGCATGTACTTGACATGATAAGTCTTCTGAACGAACTCGAGGTGCTTGGAGCTGTGATTGATAAGGAATCTCAAGTTGAGATGGTCTTACAGACTCTGCCTGACAGTTTTCAGCAATTTCGCTTGAACTACAATATGAACAAAATGGATTTGTCACTTGCGAAATTGTTGAATGAGCTGCAGGCGGCAGAGTCCATTATCAAGCAGCAAGCCCCAGCTGTGGCAATGACTGTTGAGAAAGGTTCAGTTTCTAAGCTAAAAGGCGGACAGAAAAAGAAGAAGGCTCGCAAGGTTGTGGCACCCGTAGGTGCTGCTGGTGGTGTAAGCAAGCCTAAGGGCAAGTGTTTTCACTGCAAGCAGCCTGGGCACCACAAGAAACAATGTCCCACCTATCTGGCCAAGATGAATAAGCAAGGTAATTCATTTTTAAATGTCGTTGAAACTTGTTTAGCGGCTGTTTTTACCATGTCATGGTGTGTAGATTCGGGAGCCACTAATCATATCTGCACTTCTTTGCAGGGGTTTCAGGAAACGCGGCGGCTAAGTGAGAATGAAATTTGCGTTTTTCAAGCCAATGGCGAACCAGCACCAGCTTTAGCATTAGGATATATTAGAGTTGAGTTTAGTAGTGATAGAGTTTTTAATTTAAAAGACGTTTTATATGTACCTTCTGTTAGAAGGAATTTGCTTTCAGTTTCTAGATTAATGGATGCTGGTTATAATGTCTTTTTTATTAATAACTCTGCTATTATTAAGTATAATAGACTTTTTATCTACACTGCTGCTAGAGTACATGATTTGTTTATACTTAATATTGCCTCCTGAAATCATACAACCAAAAGAGCTAAATAACGTTGACCTGTCACATAAAAGAAAGCGTATTTCTGAATTGAGTCAAACTTATTTATGGCACTTACGTCTAGGTCATATAAATCTAAATAGGATATCAAGGTTGGTTTCTGATGGACCCCTGAGTTCATTGAAAGTGGAGGCACTACCAACATGTGAATCCTGTTTAGAAGGAAAAATGACCAAGAGACCCTTCCCTTCAAAAGGAAATAGAGCCAGTGATAAGTTAGAATTAATCCATTCCGATTTGTGTGGACCTATGAATATACAAGCAAGAGGTGGTTTTGAGTATTTTGTGACTTTCACAGATGACTACTCTAAATACGGATATATTTATTTGTTGCGCCGTAAGTCTGAGTGCTTTGAGAAATTCAAAGAATTTAAGACAGAAACGGAGAAACGACATGATAAACATATCAAATCATTGCAAGCTGATCGCGGTGGTGAATACCTTTCTGCAGAATTCATTAGATACTTATCAGATTCTGGAATAACGTCTCAATTATCTGCTCCAGGAACACCACAACAAAATGGTGTAGCAGAAAGAAGAAATAGAACCCTTATGGAAATGGTCAGATCAATGTTGAGTTATTCCGATTTGCCCTCATCCTTTTGGGGATATGCATTAGAAACAGCTAATTACATTCTGAATTTGATTCCTTCCAAGTCAGTACCTTTAACTCCAACAGAATTGTGGACTGGGCGCAAACCCAGTCTGCGGCATATTCGAGTTTGGGGTTGTCCAGCACATGTGTTGAAAGGGAAAACAAATAAATTGGAATCGAGGACAGAGGTGTGCGTTTTTATTGGATATCCAAAAGGAACAAAGGGAGGTTTATTTTATTGTCCAAAAGAAAAGAAGGTAATTGTTACGACAAATGCCAAATTTCTGGAAGAGCATTATTTAATAAACCATGTTCCTAGAAGCAAACTTGTTTTGCAGGAATTGAGCAAGGAAATAACAAAAGATCCATCTCCAAAACACATCCCGACAGCCAGTATTGATTTACCACTGCGTTCTCGTAGTGGGAGGAATATCAATAGGCAAGAGGACGCCCAAGAGGCATTGCCCGACATCTCGCTGCCCCAAAGTAGTGGGAGTAATGTTGAGCAACCTGCAATTGTGCAACCTGAAATTGAAGAACAAGCTCATGAAATCCTAGCACCACAAGGTGAGGAGACTAACATTGAGCACCCAACTTTTCAAAATAATGTCGTGGACGAAAATGCACCTGTAGTATCTCGTCGTAGTGGGAGAATTATTAGAAAACCTTCTCGGTATGTACTCTTGGGAGAATCTTACGATAGGATCCCTGAAGAGACTAATACAGAACCTCTAAATTATGACAAAGCACTACAGGATATAGATGCTGAAAAATGGATTGCTGCTATGAAATCTGAAATAGAGTCTATGTACTCCAATAAAGTATGGGATCTTGTGGAACCACCTGCGGGAGTCAAACCTATTGGCTGTAGATGGATCTATAAGAATAAGAGAGGAGTGGATGGAAAAGTGCAAACTTTTAAAGCAAGGCTTGTTGCGAAAGGGTTTACTCAGAAAGAAGGGATCGATTATGAGGAATCTTTTTCGCCGGTAGCCATGCTTAAATCAATTAGAATCCTCTTATCTATTGCTGCTCATTATGATTATGAGATCTGAAAAATGGATGTCAAGACAGCTTTCCTTAATGGAAGTCTTGATGAGTGCATTTATATGGCACAGCCAGACGGTTTCAAGAAAAGCGGTAATGAGCGCATGCTGTGTAAGTTGAACAAATCCATTTATGGATTGAAACAGGAATCTAGGGCATGGAACACTTGTTTTGAGAAGTCGATTAAGACTTTCGGTTTTGATCAATGTGAAAACGAGTCTTGTGTCTATAAAAAATGGGATGGAGAAAAAGTAGCGTTTTTGGTACTGTATGTAGACGATATCTTGCTCATAGGAAATAATGTGGGTATGTTGATTTCAGTCAAGGAGTGGTTGTCCTCACATTTTGATATGAAGGACTTGGGAGAAGCAGCTCATATCCTTGTGATCAAGCTCACGCTAGATCACAAGCAAAGGATATTAGGCTTATCTCAAGCACTTTATATTGATACTATCCTCGCCAGATTTAGCATGCAAGATTCCAAAAAAGGATTCCTTCCTTTTAGGCATGGAATCTCTTTGTCCAAGGATCAGTCTCCCAAAACAGCTGATGAGATAGAGAAGATGAAGGCGGTCCCTTATGCTTCTACTGTAGGGAGCCTTATGTATGCAATGCTATGTACTAGACCTGACATCTGCTTTGCTGTTGGCATAGTTAGCAGATTTCTGTCTAATCCTGGGAGAGAACATTGGACTGCCGTTAAGCATATAATCAAGTACCTGAAAAGGACTAGGGATTATATGTTGGTTTTTCACTCAAGCGATCTTGTACCCATTGTGTATACAGACTCAGATTTCCAATCAGATAGAGATTCTAGAAAATCAACCTCAGGAAATATGTTTACCTTAGGAGGAGGAGCCATAACTTGGAGGAGTATTAAGCAATCATGTGTTGCTGATTCCACCATAGAAGCCGAATATGTGGCTGCCTCTGAGGCTGCCAAGGAGGCTGTTTGGCTCGGGAACTTCCAGAAAGAGCTTGGTGTTGTCCCTTCAGTACAA
The DNA here is from genome assembly GCA_002018475.1 of Nicotiana obtusifolia. Classification (NCBI taxonomy): domain Eukaryota; kingdom Viridiplantae; phylum Streptophyta; class Magnoliopsida; order Solanales; family Solanaceae; genus Nicotiana; species Nicotiana obtusifolia. The sequence goes on along the minus strand of MCJB01048349.1, from coordinate 927 downwards.
GCACCAATTATACTTTATTGTGATAATAGTGGTGTGGTTGCAAACTCGAAGGAACCACGAAGCCATAAGAGGAGTAAACATATTGAGCGTAAATATCATTTAATTCGTGACATTGTTCAGAGGGGAGGGGTAAAAGTTTTGAAGATTGCATCAGCAGACAATTTGGCAGACCCATTTACCAAAAGCTTGCCGCAGAAGACTTTTGACAAGCATGTAGAAGAAATGGGTATTAGAGTTGTAGATGCATGGTTATGAGTCTAAGTGGGAGATTGTTAGGATATACTATTAACCATGTGGTGTGATTATAGTATTATGTTTTATTTATTGGAACAATTATTTATTTATTTATTCAATTCAATGAAGTCTTAAAGTGGGAGATTGTTAGGATATACTATTAACCATGTGGTTTGATTATAGTATTATATTTTATTTACTGAAACAATTATTTATTTATTTATTCAATTCAATGAAGTTTTAATTTAAATAGATCATTTGTTCATATGTGTGCCCTTTACTTATATAGTAGACGATTTAGTGTATGGAGCTTTAGCTCATGCGCGGAAGATTAAATTGTCGGTTCTTATAAGTTATAAAGTTAATGTTCACAATCAAAGATGAAAATGGGCAAAGTATCTTGATGATTGTAGCATAAGATTAAATTATAATCTATCTTGATTATGGGAATGGTTCAGTTCCAACTTCTTATGCTAGTACATTTTTGTGTATTGGACGGACCAAGTAGAGATAAGTATTTTTGTACTGAATATATAAAACTACCTCTCTAGCTCATTGAATGTTCTTATACTCTTAATCTTGATATGATTGTTATGATCAATGTGCTTTGTTCATTATTTTGATTTATTAAAAGGTACGACTCAACTGCGAGTTAATGTATTCCTGGTAAATTGGATAATGGCAAAGTGCATT
>MCJB01048348.1:7890-56153 GCA_002018475.1 Nicotiana obtusifolia | reverse complement strand
AACTACAACTGATATAGATGAAGAAGATATAGAATATGACTGAAAGTGATATACAAATAATAAAACAAAAAGAATATCAAGATGAGGAATCATATGAACAAAAAATAATCTTTGATAATCTATTAATAAATAAAGAAAATAATAATATGTTTGAACAAATAAAAGGTAAAGAACTAGACTTAAGAGTAGATAAAATTCTAGACGTACCTATAATAAAAAACTGGTTTAAACGAAAGACAGAAGAATATTACATAATAAGTCAAAAAGAAAATATAATAGACTGTAAATATACTAAAGGAAAAGCAAAAATACCAATCATAAATAAAAAGACAATAAACAAAGAAATTTATGATATAAAAGCTAAAAATCCAATTAAATATGTATACCTAGGAGGAACAGAAATATTAATTAAAGCATGTTTTAGAGAAGGAATAGATACACCTATAGAAATGTATTTGGCAGATGATAGAATTATACAACCTATAGAAAAAAGTATATTTAGTGCAATAAAAGGAAATTTAATATATCAAAAATTTAAATTTATTATTAGTGCAAATTATTCGGTAGCAATAGAAGATAAAAACATAGATAAATCGTTAGTATTATACTGGAAAATGTCAGAAATAGAACTGGCACCAGGTAGTAAAATATTTACAGCAAGATGTAAAAACTTATACATCTTAACAACCCAACATAAAATAACTGCCAAAAATAAAATAAATAAAATAAAAATAGAAGACCCTTTTGACCAAATAGTTACTGTTATAGATAAAAATGACTATAGTTACAAGGAAATAGATATAGAAGAAGATTTAGAAATTGTTAGAGATAGAATAAATAAATCTAAAAGATTGAGTTATGAAACTCCATCATCATCATCTAGAACAAGTACATCTAGGAGATTAGAATATAATACTCCACAAAATATGATAGTAGAAGAAAAAAAATCACATCAATATTATATAACAGGAATAATGGACCAAAGAAAATACCTCATATTAATCAATATAGGACAAGAAGAAAACTACATCATGAGAGAACTAGTACAAGAAGAAGAAATAATTACAAAAGAAAAATTATGCCCAGAATTACCAAAAACATTAGTAAATACAAATGAATACACCCTTAAAGAATTAATTATAGGCGGAATACCAATACAAATAAAATTTAAAATATATAATGAAGAGACAAAATTAACCTTAGGAATAAAATGGTTAGATAGTGTAAAACCATATAACTTAGAAGATAAGCAACTAACAATAACTTATGAAACTAAGAAAATCATAATAAAGCGTGCAATAATATAAATGACAAAAATCTATATATTGGTAAAAATTATAGTAGAAGGATATTATAATAGGTACTATACACCAATGATAGATACAGGAGCAGAAGCTAATATGTGTAATCATAATTGTTTACCAGATAGTAAATGGGAAAAACTAAAAACACCTCTTATAGTTACAGGATTTAACAATGAAGGTAGCATGATAGAATATAAAGCTAAGAATATAAAAATCCAAATATGGGATAAAATACTACACATAGAAGAAATATATAGCTATGAATTTACAAATAAAAATATATTATTAGGAATGCCATTCTTAGATAGACTATACCCACACACGATAACAAAAACACACTGGTGGTTTACTACCCCATGTAAACAGAAAATAGGAGCAAAACGAGTAAATAACAAAATAAGGAAACATACACCATGGATAAAAGGAAGTGAAATAATTACCCAAAAACTAGAAAATATAACACCAAATACCCATAAAATAGAAATAATTATATTTTCAATAGATAAATTAAAAATGATAGAAGAAAAGTTAGAAAAATTATATAGTGAAAACCCCCTGCAAGGATGGGAAAAACACAAAACTAAGATAAAAATAGAACTCATAGATGAAAATAGCATAATAACCCAAAAACCCTATTCAATTTTTTACTTTTTTGTGCTGTTTTTGCATCTTTAAGTGTTTCACTCGTGAATGTAGAGGAGCAAGAGTTTTAACGATATCCTCTCTTTTTATCCAAAAATAGAAAGGAATCTTCATAGGTTAAGGAGGGAGGTTAAACCTAGAGCTATAACTGGAGATTTGGGCATCGAAGTCCAACCACAACCAATTGAGATGGCAGGAGACGACGAGCGATCGGTGATAGAGGCCGCAAGGCCTAATCTCGCAAACATGACTCAGGCTCTCGTGAAGCCAGACATTACCTGTCATTTTGAGCTTAAACTGTACATGGTTCATCCAATTCACCCTACATGACAATTAGTGAGTTTATCTTATGAAGATCCACAGAGGCACATCCAGAAATTTTTGGAGATCACAGATACTTACAGCTATCTGAATGTTTCTAAAGTTATGTTAGGCTGACATTGTTTTCCTTTTCTCTGTTTGGGAAAGCAAAAGAGTGGTTCCAAAAAGGAGCTAGCTAATTCAATCCGTTCTTGGGATGATCTATCAAGGAAATTTTTTATCAAGTTCTTCTCCATAAATAAGAATAAATCAATGAGGAGCCAGATTCTTGAGTTTCAACAAAGAGATGGCAAAACTTTTCATCAGCCTTAGAAAAGATACAAGAAGCTACTCAGAGATTGCGTGCATTATTGTGAGACTGATGAGGTGCTCGGTCACACTTTTGTTAATGGGTTAGATGAGTCTTTCAAATTGAATCTTGACTCAGCATGTGGGGTGCAGTTGCATGAAAAAACCTTACGGTGAAATTCAGACTCTCTTGAACAACTTCACTACGATTGATCATACTTGGAAAGGTGATAGGGAACCGCGAAGAATGATAAAATAGAGGGCAACAAGCGCACTCGAGCTAGATAAGCTTATAGCTATGAGGGAAGATATGGACAAATTGACAAATCAGGTGACCAAGTTAGCAATGGGTCTGGCACATTAGATGCAACATGTGCAACAAATGTCCACGTGTTGTGAGATATATGGAGAAGGTCACACGAGTGACTAGTGTCTAGTAAATCCAGATTTTATTTATTTTGTGGGTCAACGAGGAAGGGATCCAATGAACTCGAATCTCCTGGGAACACATATAATACCAATAAGAGGAATCACTCGAATTTCTTATGGGGTGGCGCTCATGGGACTCAAAACCAATATAGACCCCAAGAAAATTACAACCAACCACAGAAGCCACCCTAACAAGCAGAAGGAGAGCACAAAATGATTTGTTAAAGAAGTTGTTGCATGACAATCAATAACTCAGGACTGTTTTTTGGAACCTGAAAAGGCAAGTTGGGTAGTTGGTTGCAAATTAGAATACAAGGCTTGCATGCGCTCTACCAAGTGATATAGAGAAAAATCCTCAAGTGACTGCTGTAACCTTGATGAATGGTAGAGCATTGGAAGAATTACCAAAGAACATGAAAGAAAAAGCCACCCCTGAAGGTGAACTAACTCCTAAGCATGTGGGTGAAAGTGAGACAAAAAAATACTTCCAATGAGAAAGTACCAATTTCTAGGCCTCCACTACCTTTTGCCCAAAGACTACAGAAAAGGAATGTTGACTGGATGTTTAATAAGTTTTCGATATGCTGGGCCAAGTCCAATTGAACTTACTTCTTGTTGATGTTTCGTAAAATTCTAAAATATGCTAAGTACATTAAGAATATAGTGGCAAACAAAAGAATGTTGATTGAGTTTGAGACGGTGGCACTCACTGAAGAACACACCTCAATAATCCAAAGAAAACTTTCCAAAAATTAAAATATCCTAGGAGTTTTGCTATTCCAGTGATAATTGGTGAGTGGATATAGGAAGAGCACCTTGTGATATGGGGCAAGCATAAATTGGATGCCGCTTCAGTATTTAGTTGATTGGGCTTGGGCTCTCCAAGACCCACCACAGTCATGTTGCAATTTTGATAGGTCCATTGTCCATCCTGAGGGGTGATCGAAGATGTGTTGTTGCAAATTGGTCAATTCATCCTCTCTGCTAATTTTATCATTCAAGATTATGAAGCTTATGAATAAGTCCTAATCATATCGGGGCGATCTCTCTTAGCCACAACTGATGCAGTCATCAAAGTTAGAGAAGGAAAGATGATCATGAGAGTTGACAATGTGGAAGCACTTTTCAATGTGTATAAGGCAATTCAGCTTCCTAGCCATTATAAGGATCTTGCCATGATATATGTGGTAGAAAAGATAATTTCGATGAGATGGTGAATAATTTCGATGCATGCCCTTACATCAAAGGACTGATTAGTCTTGAGCCTCTAGATAGATCCAATGGACCACCACCCAAGACTTCTGTCGAAGAAGCTCCTAAATTGGAGCTTAACTAACTTTGCCTGTTGTTATTTCTTCTAATTGTCTGACGTGCAGGAAGAGAAATTACTCAGAGTGCTTAGCGTACACAAGCGTGCAGTTGGATGGACCATGGCAGATATACATGGGATTTGCCCCGCGTTCTCTATGCATAAAATTCTCATAGAGGATGGGCACAAACCAAGTATGGAACACTAATGATGCTTGAACACAATCATGAAGGAGGTAGTTAGTAAAGAAGTGATAAAGTGGCTCGACTTAGGTATTATCTTTTCTATCTATGGTAGAAAATTGGTGAGCCCAGTCTAATGTGTGCCCAAGAAGGTTGGTATGATGGTTGGTGAGACTGATAAGTGTGGATTTTGTCCACTTATTAGCACCTTTTTGCTTTTGTTTTAGTCCGAAAGTATTTGTTTATGTTCCCAAAACTAATGAAAGTGTGCAAATTGCAGGAATGTTGGAAGTTTGGGCTCTTATGATGAAATCCGACTCAAAAAGGAGTGTTCCGATGCAAAAGGCAGAAGGGGTGCAGAACTTAAGAAGTGCGGTCTGCAGAAGAAAGTGTGGACCGCAAAATTCCCTCTGCGGCTGTCGAATAAGTGAAGAGCCCAACAGAGTTTTAGTTGATCCACGGACCGCACATGAAATGTGTGGCCGCAGAACAAGGTCTGCACTAACAAATGATTCAAAGTTCAGAGAGTGGGCAAATGACCAACACTTGAAGCCTTGCCTGAAGTACGGACCATAGAAGACTTGTGTGGTCGCAGAAGATGCTTTGTAGCCGCAGACCAGAATACTGCGGCTGCAGAATCCAAGACTCTACCAGCTGAAGAATGCACATAGAATTGTGCGGCCGCAGAACCTCCAGAGGGGCATTTTCATTAGCGAATTTTGGGCCACAATAATTAGACGAGAATCACATTGTTAGGTCATGTTTCAAAGTTTGAGCTGTTGTTTTTAGGAAATTTGTGACTATTTTAGGATTCAAACATCACATTTTATCATTTTGATCTTAGATTATGAGTTTAATTAGTATTTCTTCTTTGTTTTCTTCATTTCTCACTATTAGTAGCTAGATTTTTACTAGGGTTGTGAACCAACCCTAGTGCGTAAACCTTATAGGTATTTAATGCTTGTTTATTATTGGGTGTTGATTATTTAGCCTAGTTTATGCTTTAATTTTAGAATTAACGGTTGCAAACATTGATTCATGCCTACCTAGTTTGGAAAAATTTTGGCTCACAAGAAATTGGGTTAATTAAGAGTTTGATTAGCCTAATTAAAGGGTTTGAACTTGAGAAAGTAAGAACCCGACTTGAGCTTATATCAACTATCTAGCTTGATACCCATTTGGCTTGAGAAAACCAAATTGGGCAAAGTCACTCTATGACCGAGAGGTATTGAGTGGGTAACATAGAGTTGAGAGCTATATACACCCCAATCAACAAAACAAGTATTAACGTATTTAACCCATTAGGCGAACATCTAGGTTAAGGTCACATACCTAGGCTTTTTTGACTATTTGGAAAAACACCAAAAATAATCATTTGCTTTCTAGTTTATTTTCTTCGCTTAATATTGTTTGAGTAAAATTAGAATTAGAAATCAAATCCCTTTGTTTGAAAGTGCAATTTAGTTGTTCCATTGCTTTCGTCAAGTGTATATCCTTAACACCCATAGTAACTCCATGTGGAAATCGACCCCGACTCTTGTTAGGTACTATTCTTCCAACGACCGTTTTCACTCACTAATGAGTGCGGATTGGACGTGGATCAATTTTTGGCGTCGTTGCCGGGGAGTTAAAACGATGTTAGTTATATATTTGGGTTTATTTTTGGAATATCTTTTTTTTTTCTTCCATGTTACTAACTTGTGTGAGAAATTTTAGGTACAACCATGGCAAACAATGAGCTGGGAAATTTTCCTTTGGCGGAATTGGACGGCGAGGAGGAGCAAGTAAAAGAGGTACCTCATGAGCCACAAGCCAATCGGAGAGGCATGGTACCTCATGGCAATGTGCCCGTTCCACCCCCACCTCCACCAAGAGCGGCTCCACATTGGATATTTCCCAACGAAGGTTATGTTAGTGCAATAGTCCCTCTCCCTATTAGGGCGGCCAACTTCAAAATAATCAATGTGATGCTCACTTTACATGAGCAACGCGGTTTCTTTACCGGTGCTCCAACACAAAATGCTTATAAACATTTGAAGGGGTTTGTGGATATATGTTGGTGGAGTAAGCAAACTAATCCGAGGATGCATTGAGGCTAAGGATTTTTTCCTTCTCTCTACGGGGGAAAACTTTAGATTGGTTGGAACGATTGCCAAACCATTCAATTCACACTTGGGATGAGTTGGCGGAGAAGTTCATTGCTAAGTGTTTCTCTCTCGGGCATATGGTTACACTTCGATATGAGATCTTAGCATACAAGCAAGAGCTGAATGAACCACTACACAAGATATAGGAGCACTATAGGACAATGGTCAAGGAATGTCCCAACAACGATATGAAGGAGAACATGATTCAGCAAACGTTCTATCGTGGGATTAACATAACCAACCGATGTGTAGTGAATCAACTAGCTGGTGGGAACTTCCTGACTATGCCTTATGCAGAGGCGTGTGAAATATTGAATGAGATGGCGGAAACGTCGTCATCTTGGCAATCCCGGGCCAATGTTCCACAAGGTGATCCAAATATGATCCACCATCACAAAGAATTGCAAGACCATGGTCAAGCCATTGCCGAATTGACAACTACCATGAATCAACCAGCAAAGGCCCAACTAAATCAAGTGCAAGCTCCTAAGCAAGTCAATGCTATGGAGGGAGTAAACATGACGGTGAACAAAAGGAGGACCAAGGGTCCAGAAGTGCAAACTCGAGTGGAGAACTATGTGGAAGATAATGGTGGTTTTGAGCAAGATGATTCCTGTAATGAACAAGAAGAGGAAGTGCAATATGTGAACAATAGGGCAAAGAAACAACTTCCAAGGCCCAAGCCAACAACAATGGCGACCACAAAACAATCATGGAAATTGGTACTCAAACAATCAAGGAAATTGGAGTGGAACAACAAAGAAAATTGGGGAGGCAACAATCAAGGCAAGTGGGTGTCGGGTTTTCGAAGGCCCCCGATGTACCAACAACCGAGCAACCCACCTCCTTATCCTTCCCATGGTGCAAGTTCTTCAAACAATGATATGGACATATTGAAAGTATGTTCAAGAAAATTATGGAAAAGAATGCCGATTCAGATGCCCAACTTTCCCCACACAACACATCAATCTGCAACCTAGAAGTTCAAATGGGGCAAATCTCTCAAGCTCTAAATTCTCGTCCTAAGGGGGCACTACCAAGTGACACGGTGGTAGACCTAAAGGGTGGTGACAATACGGGGTATGCCATGGCAGTTATCACAATAAGTGGAAGAGGCAAGAATGCACCCACCTCACGTGGAAGGCAACTTGTTGATGATGATCAAGATATGCAAGAAGAAGAGGTCCCGAAAAATGTTGTGAAACCTAATGAGGAAGTTTGGATTGATATTGATGACAGTGTGGAAGAGACTCAAGAGGAGGTGAACCTGTCTAGGGAACACATTATTGACATACCAGAGCTGGTAGAGCAAAAGGCTAAGGCACCATTGCCTAAACCTCCACCTCCATACCCTCAAAGGCTAGCCAAGCAAAATGGTGAGAATCAATTCAAGAAGTTCATTCAAATGATGAAGAGTCCTTCAATCAATGTGCCATTGGTCGAAGCTTTGGAACAAATGCCCGATTATTCAAAGTTTATGAAGGATCTTGTGACAAAGAAGCGGTCAATGAATTTTGAGACCATCGAAGTCACTCATCAAGTGAGTGCAATTGCGCATTCAATGGCTCCTAAGATGGAGGATCCCGCTGCTTTCACGATTCCTTGTACAATTGGAAGTTCTAAGTTTGCTAAAGCTCTTTGTGATCTTGGGGTAAGTATCAATGTGATGCCCTTTTTGGTTTTTAAGACTTCGGGAATTGGGAAACCAAGACCCAAACTCTATGAGATTGCAAATGGCCGATCGTACCATGAAAAGGCTGTTGGGTGTGATCGAAGACTTTTTGGTTCGTGTTGATAAATTCATTCTTCCGGCGGATTTTGTCATTCTAGATTGTGAAGTTGATTATAAAGTGCCAATTATTCTTGGGAGACCTTTCCTTGCTATGGGTAAGGCTCTTTGTGATGTTGAAGCCGGAGAACTCACTTTCCGGGTTGGTGATGAAAAAGTGATATTCCATGTGTGTAAGTCCATGCGGAAGCAAAATAGCAATGAGGTGTGTTCTTTTATCGATTTAGTGACCGATGTTATTGTGGATGAAACAAGTGCTACAATCAATGTTGGTGATATGTTGGAGACCATTTTGCTCAACTTTGATAATGACGAGATGGATGGCTTCATGCAATGAGTGAACTCTTTCTAAGGAATGGGGTCGTACAACTATGCACCCCCAAAATTGTCCTTGGATCTTGAAAATAGGAAGACTCCTCTATAAAGCCTTCGATTGAAGAGCCACCTAGCCATTGTCTCCATATCTTCGGTATGAATTTTTTGGCCCTTGTTCTACTTTACCAGTTATTCGTTTTTCTTGTTTGACTAATGTGAGGGTAGATTCCACATTGGCAGTGCTACAAAATAGGAAAAAGGCTATTTGGTGGACCTTGGCGGATATTCGGGGGATAAGCCCTGCATTTTGCATACATAAGATCAAGTTGTAGGATGGCGCAAAACCATCTATTAAACATCAAAGGAGACTCAGTAAGGCTATGCAAGAAGTCTTTAAGAAGGAGATCATCAAGTGGTTGGATGTCAGGGTTATCTACCCTATCTCCGATAGTTCATGGACTTCTCCGGTTCAATGCGTCTGAAAGAATGGGGGCATGACGGTGGTCACCAATGACAAGAATGAGTTGATTCCTACAAGAACAGTGATCGGTTGGAGCGTGTGTATGGACTATCGCAAGCTCAAAAAAGCCACAAGGAAGGATCACCTTCCACATCCTTTCTTAGATCAAATGCTCAATAGATTGGCCGACCGTGCTTTCTATTGCTTTCTTGATGGGTACTCGGGATACAACCAAATTCTTATTGCTCCGGAAGATCAAGAGAAAACAACCTTTACATGTCCCTGTGGTAATTTTGCTTTCAAGAGGATGCCTTTTATGCAATACACCGGTGACTTTTCAAAGGTGAATGGTGGCTATTTTCATGGACATGGTGGAGGACTACCTTGAAGTTTTCATGGATGACTTCTCGGTGGTTGGAGATTCTTTTGATGAATATCTTGCAAATTTGGACAAAGTGTTGGCTATATGTGAATAAACAAATTTGGTGCTCAATTGGGAGAAATGTCATTTCATGGTTGAGCAAGGTATTGTCCTTGGCCACAAAATCTCAAGGAATGGAATTGAAGTTGACAAGGCAAATATTGAGATGATCTCTAAGCTTCCACCCCCTACTTCGGTGAAGGGTGTGCGGAGTTTCTTAGGCCATGCAGGTTTTTATCGGCGCTTCATCAAAGATTTCTCAAAGGTGGTGAACCCGTTGTGCGAACTTCTAGAGAAGGATGCTAAGTTTAATTTCAATGATGATTGCATGAGAGCTTTTGAATTGTTGAAGGTCAAGTTGACAACTACTCCCATCATCACCGCTTCAAATTGGAGTATCCCTTTTGAACTCATGTGTGATGCAAGTGACGTAGCGGTTGGGGCTGTTTTGGGGCAGCATATCAACAAGATTTTCCATCCGGTATACTATGCTAGCAAGACCATGAATAGTGCCCAATCAACTATGCCGTTACAGAGAAAGAGCTCCTTGCTATTGTGTTTGCAATTAAGAAGTTCCGACCGTACTTGATGGGTGCAAAAGTTATTGTCCACACGAATCATGCGGCGGTTCGTTATCTTATGAGCAAAAAGGACTCCAAAGCTCGTTGATGAGATGGGTGCTCTTGTTACAAGAAGATATTGACATGCAAGATTGGAAAGGTAGTGAAAACCAAGTGGCGGACCACTTGTCTCGTTTGGAGGAGGAGGGGAGGACACATGATGGCCTTGAAATCAATGAATCTTTCCCCGATGAGCAACTCTTGGCAATTCCAATGAAAGAGGTGCCATGGTTCACAAATTTAGCAAATTTTCTTGTTTGTGGAAGTATTCCATATGAGTTCTCTTCATGCCAAAGGAAGAAACTCAAAAGGGATTGTCAAGATTATTATTGGGGTGAACCATACCTTTTCCCGATTTGTACGTATGAGGTGATTATGAGGTGTGTACAGGAAGAAGAGAAAGGTGATGTTATTGGGGCTTTTCATTCTTCGCCCTATGGTGGTCATCATAGTAGAGTAAGAACATCGGCCAAAGTGCTTAGTTATGGGTTCTATTGGCCCACTCTTTACAAGGATGCAAGTGAGTTAGTGAAAAGATGCGATGTGTGGGGCATTGACTTCATGGGCCCTTTTGTGAGTTCTTATGGAAATACCTACATCTTGGTCGCGGTGGATTATGTGTCCAAATGGGTTGAGGCCGTTACTTTACCCAAAAATGAGGCGAGAAGTGTAGTTGCCTTCTTGAAGAAGAATGTTTTGACAAGGTTTGGTACTCCACATGCAATTATAAGTGATGAGGGGTCACATTTTTACAACAGGGATTTTGACACTTTACTTGGAAAGTATGGTGTTACTCACAAGGTCACGACTCCTTATCACCCACAATCTAGTGAGCAAGTGGAACTTTCCAACCGGGAGGTAAAGAATATATTGTCCAAAACGGCTAATCGAACGGATTGGTCCAAGAAGCTTGATGATGCATTATGGGCTTATCGGATGTCTTACAAAACACCTATGGCAATGTCGCCATACCAATTATTGTTTGGAAAAGATTGTCATCTTCCATTGGAGCTAGAGCACAAGGCAAAGTGGGCTCAAAAGAAGCTGAATCTTGATTGGGATGTAGCCACTCAGTTGAGGGTTGCACATTTGAATGAATTGGATGAGTTCGGGTATCATGGTTATGTGAGTTCGTCCTTGTAAGGTTATGTGAGTTCATCCTTATACAAAGAAAAGATTAAATATCTTCATGACAAATGCATTTGGAATAAATAGTTCAAGGTGTGCTATCTTGTATTGTTGTTTAACTCAAGGTTGAGGATGTTTCCTTGGAAGCTAAAATCCAAGTGGAGTGGTCCTTTTGAAATTGTGGGTGTGACACCTTTTAGTGCATTAGACTTGAAGAACAAAAACAATGAAGTATTCCAAGTCAATGGACACCGGGTGAAACACTACTTGGGAAAGGTTGGAGATAGCCACGTGGTGAAGGTCATTCATTTCACTCGAGGGTATTTTGCATCGTGCCGCAACGTTAAATCAGGCTTCTTGGGAGGCAACCCAGGTTCTTTTCCTTTTTCTTTTGTAGTTAGGTGTTATTTGTGTTCTAACTTGATTTGAAGTGTGCTACAAGGACGAGTGTGACTTACAAGAGAGGTGGACAAAAATATGGCGAAGTGTTCAAAAAGTGTGCGGACCGCACATTTCTATGTGCCAAAGCAGAAGAGCATTGCGGCCCACAATTCTCTTGCTGACCGCACATTTGCAATGTAAAAAAATACCAACTCTCTGAAGTTTAAGCTTGTTAGTGCGGAGGTCGATCTGCGACCGCACGTGAAATCTGCGGCCACACCTTATAATATGCGGACCGCAGATGGATTTCTGTGATAAGGCCCCCAGGTGAAAGAGTACGGACCGCACATAAAAATGTGCGGCTTATAAGTTGGTATTTTACCAACTTATCTCTTCTTGATACTTAGGCTTTTGTATGATTTTGTTGAGAAACTAAGGCATTTATTGAGGTTTATTGGTATATTTCAGGTATCAAGTGATTTAGAGAAGATACGGAAGAAACCAAGTGAAATGTGTTAAAATGAAAAAAAAATGACTGCTGCCAGACAGTGCTCTTCGCCATCGCGAACATTGACATGCGATCGCAGAAGGCCAGGAAAATATACATCATGAATGCAGGGCAAATTCTGCGAAGGCGATGAAGAAGCTGATCAGCAGCTGTCAAGTATCCTACGCGAACACCGTTTCTGGTTTGCGATCGCAATGCTTTATAGCATTACTCTTCGCGATCACAGGCCCGTTTTCGCAAATGCGATCCACAAATCTGGGCAGAAATCTGTGCAGTTTTGGCATTTTACGTTTTTGACCCCAAAACCATTAAATACATGATCCAGGTTATTTGTAAAAGTTCTTTGCTTATTTTCAGTCTCTTGAGTAGAGAACACAAGTTTTTGAGCTAGGGTTCTTGCACACACACTTGGGTCTTGAAGATTTGAAGCTTTTGGTACCCATTTATGTTCATTTCTTCATTTCCTTGCTTTATATTGAATATCTAAGTGTGTATTATTTTTTCCAACACTTGAATCTTGTCTATGGAAATATTCATATTTAAAGTGTGGATTAAATATCTTGTTGTGCTTATATATTGAACGACTTATATTTATACTAAAGTGAGTTATTATTTCTTTAATTATTCTTGTTCTTTAATGTTTCCAAAGGAATTAGCTAACCCTAGGACTCGCCCATTTACTTCGAATTAGTTTTGGGAAAGATAATTTGGGGTTGGGAAAGATTAATTAACAAGAACTTGAGGCTTTAACCCTCACTTTATAAATTCACCTAGGGATAGGATTGCACTACTTGTAGCCATAACCGGGTGTGCTTAATCTCTTAATTGTTTCAGGGATAATTCCCTTAGGAAGTCTTGTTTGTCTTTGGAAGAAGCTAACATAGAATTATTACCCGAGACTAATTAACATAAACTCGCTCATATTTATAAAATCGTGAAATACATTGGATCTTTACTTGAGTGTAATTCCATGTGCATCCATGCTTGTAGCCATTGATCATTTCACTTGCTTTCTAGGTTAGTTTATATTTTTACAATTAGTTATAGATATTTTCTCAGAACTTTTTTAAGTTTGGCTCAACATAACAAGTGATAATTCTCTTACACGCCTAATCGCCTACATATTGTTCTCTGTGGGATTCCACCCCGACTTATTTGGCGTATTTAGGTTGTTTGAGAAGTAAGTGTACGTGCTTTGGTCCAAACTTGTGAATATTTGTGTAATTATTTTTATTATCTTGGTTTATTTTCTTATTTGTTTCTTGTTTTTTTTCTAAGTGTTGAAAAATGGCATCGCCTAATGCAAATTGGTCGAATGGTAGTTGTTCAAACTTTGATGACCCTTGTCCTTATTGTGGAGGACCATCATGGCACAAGGGCATCTCCCCGATCCATTCTTCCCAGCGCTCCTCAATCAGATCCATAACTGCTGTTGCTTGTGCAGGAGTAACTAGAGAACAGAAAATTGCAATAAAGTTGTCAACTAAGAAAGACCGGAAGTCCATGCTTCTTCCGGGGGCGGATTGTTTGCACAATCTCAAACCCATGAGTGGAGTATTTGTCCTTCCCTTCCCAAAACTCCCGCTATGATGATTCTATTTTTTGTGATAACAAGTATAGGGATATGGAAGTGGAAGTAGTTGAGCATGGTCAAAATGGAGAGTTCAAGTTCATGGTGGAATGCCTACTTGAAGGAGGAAACAAAGAGCAAAGTGCCTTGGAGAAGCTTTTGGAAAATAGTCTCCAAAATGATTTGGCGCTTGAAAGGTTGAACTCACAAATGGGAGAAATGTTTGAAGCTTTAGAGGTCCAAAAAGCCTCGGAAGTGAATGATAGCCAAGAACCTTCCATAGAGGTTGAAACGGAAAATCCTTCTTTGGCACTTGATCGAAATCAAGAAAAACTCTCAAATGCTCAAAATGAGAGGATGATGCTCATGTTGGAGGCCATCCTTGAAAATGAGGAGAAGCACAAATTGGCACTCGAGGACTTGAAACAAGTTTTAACTCAAAATGATGAGAATATCCGCACTTTGGAAGATCAAATGAAAATAATGGTTGAGGCTCACTATGCCCACCAACTTGAGAGTGTGGAAAGAGATCAAGAAGAGTCCGATTTCGAGGAAGAAAGTGAGCTTTATTTTGAGGAATCAAGAATTGAACATCCACCAACGGACTTCATACTTGTTGGTGATGCCAAGAAAAAAATACAATTAGAGTCAACCAGTGTTGTTGAGAAGATCATTGAATTTGACACTAGTTCAGGGAAAAAAGAGAATGTCAAAATCCAGAAAACGTTACAAGTTGGGAGGTTATTGTCACATTCCAAGCATTTCTCGACATTGGAATTGTGTGGTGATATGGGAATCGAACTACACGATTCAATGAGGGATTGCAAAAAGAAGAAGAAAAAGTCATACATCTTACAATTGGAATGTACAAGAAGGAAAAATGACATTCTGCACATGAAAGCCAAGAAATACAAAATGAAGCTAATGGCATTTGGCTTGATCATCTACTTACCATCCCCTGTTGCTCGTGGCCACAAGCTTGAGTCCAAGTTAGTGCCCAATTCATATCGTCCAAGTGGCGAGAAAAGTGGTAAAGTTGATTCGCGTTGTGCCACGATGTTAAATGCAGCGCTTGGTGGGAGGCAACCCATCGTTCTCAAAATTTTTAGTCGTTTTTGAAATTTTCTTTTTTAGAATAGCTTAGTATATTATTTTTGACTAATTTGCCAAGTTTCATAATTTTTGGAGTTGCTTTGAGCAGATCGAGGTGACTGGACAAAAACAAACAGTAGCTGATGAAAACTGCAGGAAACTATTGCACTTCGCGATCACATAAAAAGCTCTGCATTCGTGCAAAACAAAATTTTGCTGTCCCCACCGAATCGCAGTAAAAGAAACGCGGTTTGTTTTGCGTGAACGCTGGTATTGACACGCGATCACGGTAGGTAAGTTCTAAATATTTAAACACTGGAAATAATAAAGGACACTCACTTCGACCCAAACAAAGAAACGACTGTCTCCTACTCCCCTAACCCTGGAAACCATCTCCGATCCTCCTCTTGCTCCAATTGCATTGCATCACTCACTTGTCATCCTCAAGGCAAGTGGATTTCTCCTTTAAATCTCACTTTTTTCCATTTCTTATTGTGAAATAGTAGAAGGGCAGCCATATTTTCTAGGTTTTAGGGCATGAGTTTTATTTATTTTTTGTCAAATGAGAATGTTGTGTGCTTTGCGTGCTTTTTTGCTATGAGAGATTGGTTGAGAGTTTGAGTGAGGTTCTGTGAAATTTTGTGGTAAAAATCCATGGGTTGATGATGTGAACTTGCTAAGAAAATTGGGCCACATGAACTGTTTGATAAAATACCCAAATGAGCTGTTAGTGGGCGAGGAAAAAGACCCTCGCGGTCGCGATGCACCATTCCACGATCGCGTAGGTCAAATTCTGCTGAGAACCAAAATTGTTGATCGTGATCTCGAGTATTCTTATGCGATCAATTGTTCTTCGCGGTCGCGTGCCCAGTTTCGCGATCGCAATTCAATGAAGCCCAGGCAGCAAAACAACTGCTTCGCCATTTCTAACCTTAAGGCTTTTTGATTGCTTTCTTTGGCCTAAATACCTCCTAATACAATGCTCTAAGTGACCATACAGGCATTTAACATGTTTACTCCTTTTGTAGGTACTTTGAGCTTGAAAATGGCTTCGACATCAAATGAAAATGTTCAAGAATATGTCGAACAAGTTGCCAAAGAGGAGTACTTTGATCGGGACATATTCTCATCACTAAGATGTTCCCACCGCTACGACAAATAGCTGTGTGGAAGCATGATTAAGGAAAAAGACATTCTCTTGACCGACCTTGAAGGTCGATTGCCCGAGTTCTATGGAAGATTCGTATTGAGTGGATGGATTTGCTTTGCGGAAGAACCAAGAACAGCTAATCATGAAGTCATAAGAGAATTTTATGCAAATGCTATGGAGACTGACTTCAAGAATAATTTGGTTGTTACTGTCAGGGGAAAGCAAGTCCGCTTTGATCCAGAACTGATATATGCATATTACAATCTTCCCAATGCTGACAACCAGGTGTACAGCGATAGAGTTAAAGACTTGGGCACACAGTGGTTTGTGGACCATTTACACAGCGGAAAGATGCTGAACTAGATAAGAAATCACTCAAGGATCGAGTCTTTTGAGTTTACTGCCGAGGACAATACTTGGCTCTCCATTATCTGTGCTCGAGTCTTGCCTTCACGTAATGAGATAGAGGTTACACTTAAGAAGGCAAGGGTGATTTACGTGATCATAGAGGGCACACCAGTGAATGTGGGAAACCTTATTGTTGATGAGATAGCAGAGGTTGTTGCTGAGAAGGCTAAGAGTTTATTCTTCCCATCCTTGATCACGCATTTATGCTATGAGGCGGGAGTGGAGAAGAGGCCCGCGGAGAAGGAAAAGAACTCAGAGAAGCTCATTCATCCATTGCTAAGAAAGGGAGCAGGGAATGCACAGAAGAAAAGAAAGATTGATGTAGCATCTCCCTCATTTGGCTAGTTTTCTGACACCACACTGAGATGCTCAATTCTCCTGCAGATGCCACAGGGACTTGTACTACTATTGTACCACTTGAGCAGGGACCCCTCACACTCGGGTATATCTCTCGCCAGGTCTATGGCATGGAGACACAGGTCCGCCAGCTTGTAGCTGGTCTCCCTTCTGGATCTTCTGGAGAGAGCACATCTGCAGGTCCAGTTGGCCAAGGAAAGTTTCCAACTTTGTCAGATCTTGCTAAGAAGCCACAAGGCATTAAAGCCAAATTGGGTAAGATTGAGCGGAGGCAGCTGAAGCAGAGAGAAGATGAAAAGAAGAAAAGTAGTTCTTGACAAAGTTGATGAGCACATTGAGGAAATTTTGTGGATCAGATGATGGCGATGAGGATGGCTTGGAACTCACAGTTCCCAGTACCTCCAGCTCGGAGTGATGCAGTTTCAGGGAGCACCTTTTTCATTTTTTCTTTTTTTGTTTAGTTGCATTGAGGACAGTGCAACACTTTAGGTTGGGGGTGGCTTATTTATTTATGATGGATGTATGTGGAGCATGACCATTTTTGTGAATATGTGTAGATTGGTTAACATTATAGTTTATTAGTGATATTTTATAGTTTATTTCTAGCATGTTAGAATTAGTTTTTATTTTCTTAATTTGTTACGTTATTTGCTTGTATTAGTATTAATTAAACTCCTTGGTTTTTCTTTATGCCGCTGTTCTTTTTAAAGGAAATAATTTGTGTCGAACCGGGTGATGTTTTCCTATGATGGATGGCGTGACAACTTTCTTAAGGCATTAGTCTTGTCTAGTTTTGTTTTTAAAATTTCTTTTAGGTAAATATTTTTTTAGTTAGCTTAGTAGCTAGTAGTGAATAAATTGGTTATTGGGTGTGATCTTTTGGTCCATAAACCAACGTGTGACTTGTTTGGTACCAACATGATTTAAATTGTGGCATATGAAGTCTTGATCTTTAAAATGAAAAATGATTGAAGTGGTAATTCTTGTTGTGACTTTTAGGTTCTGTTCTTGCTCTTTGATTCATTAAATAGTCTTATAGGCTATATGTGATTTTCTTTAGGTTTATTGGTTTTAATTGGATTTTGGATTCATATGTCACTCGAGTTTGCATGTGCCATGTGTGGTGAGATTAGTTGTGAGTTCTTTTGCATTATTTGTAGTCTAGAACTTGCCTGGAATGTGCTTCAAGGCGAAATCCTAGACTAACTTGGTTGAAAAAAATGATGTTAGGCCTTCTTTGGACCGTTATTGTGCCTTAATTTTTCTATCCTCACATATTTTCTCTAGTCAACCCCTTTTGAGCCTTTAAACTTTTTCTTTGGCAACCATGTTATAAGTTTTAATCCTTCGTTCTTTATTGATCTATCTTTTGGCACCCTACCTCCCTAAGTACTTTGAAAGTGTAAACATAGGCTAAAAGCATAAGTTTGGGGCTGAAGGTTGGAAAAGTTGTAATGTGGAAGTTGCTTAAAAGGTGAAAGGTAACAAAAAAAATAAAATAATAGAGTGGAACCTTCCTTGAAAAAGAAAAAGAGTAAGAAATAAGAAAAAGAAAGGAAAAATAAGGAGTTGTGAATAAAGGGAAGATTAGATATGGAATGAAAAGTGAAGAAAGGATGGAAAAAGTTTTTGAAGGAAGTGTGTTTTAATTGTTGAAAATTGTAGTGCTTAGGGAGGTTTTGAGTCACTCTCATCCAAATTGTTCCCTACCTTAACCAAAAACCTACATTACAATCCTTTAATTCCTACTTGATTTTGAACCAAGTGTGTCTACATTAGTGGAGAAATACATGAAGGGCAAGCCTATGGCACTACTTATGTGCATTTGAATATCTTTGTGAGAGAGAGAGAGAGTTAATTCTTTCCATTCTATATCCCTTGTGTGTTTAAATTTCAATTTATAAGTTGGGATTCTCTCTTAAGTGTGAGGGCACATGAAATTTTGGGTTGTGAACTTAATCGAATCTCCAATTGGGAGGAATGAACAAAAGAAAATCGTGGTGATAATGAGACAAATTTTGAACCTTTAGTGTCATGACTTGGTTGCTACTTTGATTATTGTAGTGTTTGAGCACTTGAATTGAAATGAAAAGTTGTTGGCAATTCATATGCTTTGGATTAATTGTTGGTACCAACCAAAGTCACTAGATTGTGCTTAATTTGAACCCTTTGACTTGAATTGATGTTTGGTATGCCATTGAGCATAAGTGATGATTTTATTGAAAGATGTTCTTAGTTGTTGAATTGCTTGACGACAAGCAGTAGTTTAAGTTTGGGGGTTTGATAATTTGGTATTTACCAACTTATCTCTTCTTGATACTTAGGCTTTTGTTTGATTTGCTGAGAAACTAAGGCATTTATTAAGGTTTATTGGCATATTTCAGTTATCAAGTGATTTAGAGAAGATACGGAAGAAACCAAGTCAAATGTGTTAAAATAAAAAAAAAATGACTGCTGCCCGATAGTGCTCTTTGGGATCACGAACATTGACATGCGATCGTAGAAGGCCAGGAAAATATACATCGCGAACGCAGGGCAAATTATGCGAACGCGATGAAGAAGTTGATCAGCGGCTATCAAGTACCCTACGCAAACGCGGTTTCTGGTTTGCGATTGCAATGCTTTGCAGCATTACTCTTCACGATCGCAGGCCCGTTTTCGTGAACGCGATCTAGAAATTTGGGTATTTTTGGCATTTCACGTTTTTGACCCCAAAACCAATTAGTGCACGACCCAGCTCATTTGTAAAAGATCTTTGGCTTATTTTCAGTCTCTTGACTAGAGAACACAAGTTTTGGAGCTAGGATTCTTGCACACACACTTGGGTCTTGAAGATTTGAAGCTTTTGGTACCCATTTATGTTCATTTCTTCATTTCCTTGCTTTGTATTGAATATCTAAGTGTGTATTATTTTTTCCAACACTTGAATCTTGTTTATGGAAATATTCATATTTAAAGTGTGGATTAAATATCTTGTTGTGCTTATGTATTGAACGATTTTTATTTATACTGAAGTGAGTTATTGTTTATTTAATTATTTTTGTTCTTTAATGTTTCCAAAGGGATTAGCTAACCCTAGGACTCTCCCAGTTACTTCGAATTAATTTTGGGTAAGATAATTTGGGGTTGGGAAAGATTAATTAACAAGAACTTGAGGCTTTAACCCTCACTTTATAAATTCACCAAGGGATAGGATTGCACTACTTGTAGCCATAACCGGGTGTGCTTAATCTCTTAATTGTTTCAGGGATAATTCCCTTAGGAAGTCTTGTTTTTCTTTGGAAGAAGCTAACATAGAATTATTACCCGAGGTTAATTATCATAAACTCGCTCATATTTGTAAAATCGTGAAATACATTGGATTGTTACTTGAGTGTAATTCCATTTGCATCTATGCTTGTAGCCATTGATCATTTCACTAGCTTTCTAGGTTAGTTTATATTTTTGCAATTTCGTTATAGATATTTTCTCAAAACCTTTCTAAGTGTTTGGCTTAGCATAACAAGTGATAATTCTCTTACATGCCTAATTGCCTACATATTGTTCTCTGTGGGATACGACCCTGACTCATAGTTGGGTAAATTATCTTGCATACGACCGTGTCCATTTACTTTTTAGTAGTGGATTTGGACGTCATCAGTAGCCGCACTCGCCCCTCTTCCCTTTCTCAAAATGTTGGTATAAATAGAATAGTAGGGCTCAATTTACACTTTTCCCTCTTTGAACAAAACACTGTTACTCTGTTAATTTTTCTTGGAGATTTCAACTATCCACACACTTAGCCACCTCGATTAGTCACTCACTACACTCACTCTATCTGGTATGCTTCAATTTCATGTTAATTGTTTTGTGTTAGTTTACTTTGTAGATTTTTAGTTCTTTTTTTAGGCCATATGCTATTAGAGTTTGATTGTGTGTCCATGTGGGGCGGATCTTTACTGGGTAAACTTGATACATGCTCTAATGGGACTGGGTTACTAAAATTTCATGTTTTTATATTGTTGCCATTTCTATTTGTGCAAGAAATTAAAAAACCTAAGTTGAAAATATTGGCTGCTCGTAATGTTTTGAAATCTGCGGCTGCATTTGAAATTGTGTGGTCTGCGATTCAGATTTTTGGCAACTCAAGTAAGGAAGGAATCTACGGCCGCAAGTTAAAATGTGCGGACTACAGGTTTCCTCTTGCGGCCGCAGAACAGCCCAAAATCTTCCATCAGAGAATCTTCATTTGTAAGACTCAGAAGTGCGGCAGCTAGTCAAATTGCGGACCGCAGATTTCTTCATACGGCCGCTGATTGGCCATTTCTCTATCATCGGAGAGTTAACAAGTTTTGAGACTCAGAGGTGCAGCCGCAAGCTAAAATATGCAGACTGCACTTCCCTTCTGCGGTCGCACAACAAAAATCTGCAGACCGCGTGTTCCTTCTACGGCCGCACATAAAAAATGTGCGGACCGCAGACCCCTTATCCTGTAGACATACATTAACTTCATAACCCCCTGTGACCAAGTGTTTCTCCCTTACCTACTAGAGTCCTATATGTCTTGAACAATGCATTATAACTAATAATCTTCTCTGATTTAATACAAATAATGGTTTGATCAAGAGGCCGAGGTGACACTTCAAAGGATAGAGGTGAATCTTCTCGAGGTAGAGGTAGAGGTACCTTGCCCCTTGGCCAGCCAAAGATAATCAGGAGGAAAGTAATAGCCGGAAAATGGAGAGGTGCAGACCTCTCCGAGTCCAACTCTTATGTCCCATCTAGGGAGGTGTCCAAGGGTAACTCAACCTCTATTCAGGAGGAGCAGATGGCCACACAATCGAGGCCATAAGGGAGATACCAGCTTAGAGATGAGCCTTCTTCATCTCACAGCACCTCCGATGGGTCGAAGAGTGCTAGCCAAGCTTCTGAGCAATCAGCTACACAAGTCCCTGAGGCATAGGTTATACATGACATCCCCGATGATGTTAGAGGGGGAGATGCTACAACTACAGGTCTAGAGAGGTCGAAGAAAAAGGAGGTCTGGGAGGAACGATTTGTCAGCATGGCCGCCTTCATTTCATATGTGGTGGCCAGTGAGGTCGCTGACTCTTGAGCGCCAGTTCTTATTGATAGATTTGGAGACATACGACCCAGCAATATTGAGACAATTCAGGACACAAAAAGGATGGATGTGGTTTGCCTAGAGAGTGGAGGATGCCAAAGAATACCTTGTCCGTGAATTTCATGCTAATGTTGCTCATATCAAGAAAGGGACGAAGGTGACCAAAGTATGCAACCTCAAGGTGAGGTTTGATTAGCATACGCTAAATGCGTACCTGGGCTTCGAGGATGTTGATCCAAAGGAGTATCGGGAGAAGTGCACATTGAAGGAGGAAGTCTGACCTTGGTTGGCTGAGATTCAAGCACCACGAGGGCCAACACCATCATGGATTACCACTTGGGTCCCCATTCAGCGGAGTACTTTGAGCTTTGACACAGAAGGGTGGCAGACCTTTGTTTGTAGCCGATTGTATCCATGCCAGAACGAGACTCACCTTCCTATTCCTCGGGCAGTTCTTGTGGCTTCCATTATGGCCGAGTACCCAATCAATGTAGGTGCCGTTATGTCGGCCAATATTTCAGTGATTGCACGGCAGGACAGCTCGACATACCTTTATCCCAACACTATCACAGAGTACCTTACTGATGCAAAGGTAGAGCCAAGAAATTTTGACACTAAGGTGAAGCCGAAGAAGCCATTTGACTGGTATCCACTGACGGATGCGAGCAACGTAAAGAAGAAAATCTAGCCTTCTACCACCACAGGCCAGTCTGATGAGCCAATAGTGGTAGCTTCTGAGGCAACTGATCTTCCATCCAATTCTGTTGAGCCTTCTACCAGTGTCGCTACTATGCCTCCGCTATCATCTTCAGCTCCTACCACAGCCCCTAGAGTTGCTCTAAAGCTAGTGCCCATGCCCACAGTTTCCCTACCTGCTCTGCGAGTCTCCCAGACATTGGTGAGTCTCAACAACTAGATGCAGATAGCTACTTCTAAGCTATTTGACTTGTCTAGTACTATTTCAGTGCAGTCCACTTCTCACGCACCACAGGCTCCTTCTCACGAGCCAAACCTTGCTGCCGACACTGCTGAGGTAGTACATGCGATGTTCGACAACCCAGCCACGCTTAGGTTATAAGTTTAGTTAGTATTTCTTCTTTGTTTTCTTCATTTCTCACTATGAGTAGCTTGATTCTTACTAGGGTTGTCACCCAACCCTAGTGTGTAAATCTTATGGGTATTTAGTTTAATGCTTGTTTATGATTGGGTGTTGATTATTTAGCTTAGTTTATGCTTTAATTTTAGAATTAATGGTTGCAAACATTGATTCATGCCTATTTGACTTGGTCTTTGCTTGAGAAAGAGAGACCTAGTTAGGAAAAACTTGGCTAACAAGAAATTGGGTTAATTAAGAGTTTGATTAGCATAATTAAACGGTTTGAACTATAGATAGTGAGAACCCGACTTGAGCTCATATCAACTATTTAGCTTGATACCCATTTGGGCTTGAGAAAGCCAAATTGGGCAAAATCACTCTATGACCGAGAGGTATTGAGTGGGTAACGTAGAGTTGAGAGCTATAATACACCATAATCAACAAAACAAGTGTTAACATATTTAATCCATTAGGTGAACACCTAGGTTAAGGTCACATCCCTAGGATTTTTTAACCCATCAGGCGAACACCTAGGTTAATGGTACTTTGTGCTGTAATTTTCCCTACCCCACGAACCCCGTAGGATTGTTGCTATTATTGTTGAAAGTGTGTTTTAAACTCAATTCCCATGCCGATTTGTGTGGGTGAGGCAATCCCTCACCCATAAAGAATCTTACGTACAAATAGTGTGCGCAACATGTTTGGTAAATTGCCTCAAAAGGGGATTTTTGTCCCAATTAGAGCGTGAGTCTCCGAGATTATTAAACATTTTTTATGTGAATATGATTGACATGAAAATCAAGTGTGGGTTGGCTCAACTGAGCCAGGGGTTAATTCACAAAGTGTGATGCCGAATTTCTTACTTGCAAGTGTGATGCTTAAGTTGAGAATGCGAGTGTCCTTAATAGAAATAGGTGAAGTCTGAGTAACCTTGAATCATTGGAAGTAGGATGTGAGGAAGCTTTATGTGTGGGGTTCATTCCGACCAGTTTTTTATGCACTTATGGGTCCATGAATTAACTATTGATGTTGTTTGTAGGTACATCGATCATGTCATGAACTAAAATCCCACCATAGGCGTCGTGATGGCACCTAGTCTTTAAGACTTGGTAAACCGATTACTTTCAACAATAAAGCCAGTTTAACAATGATAATTTAAAACAGAGTTTAATGTGAATGTCGAAAAAAAAAGCAAAATAAGCCTACGCGACAATAATCATAACAACCTCCCAAGACTAGGTAATACAGAATCAAGAACTCTAGCTGAATACATGGAAAGATCTCAAAGATCGATATACAATACTGTCCAAATAACAAGCTGACAGTACAATGAATGGAAAGGACTCCAAGGGACTGCGACGACCACACAGCTCTACCTTGAATCCTCGCGATCAATAAGCTAGCTCTGCCTGGATCCGATATCTCCAAAAACTACTGCACAAAAATTTGTAGAAGTGTAGTATGAGTACACCACGGTTGGTACCCAGTAAGTATAAACACTAACCTCAGTGGAGTAGTGACGAGGTACTAGCCAAGACACTCACTAGACAAAATAGCATGTACATGATAGAAGTATAAAGTTGATAATGAAAAGAAGAAATCAGTAAATGGCAACAAAATCAACATGTGATATAGACAGTAAAGCAATAAGAACACTGAGAAGTATCATTGAAATCAAGGAACACAAAGTACAACCAATTAATCAAGTCGTTATACACAAGTTTCACAACGAAATCACTCTGTGATACTTCATCTCATAGTCACAAGTCACGGGTCTCAACTGATTATCATATACTCACGATACCTCGTGCCCCCATCTCGAATCACAATCGCACGGACAACTCACGTGCCAATATCTCAATCCGCCCGACATGATCATAGGCTCACAATCACAATTCGTCTGGCATGGTCACAATCTCAATATCACAATCCGCCCGGCATAGTCACAGGCTCAATATCACAACCCCCCAGCATGGTCAGAGGCTCACTATCACAATCCGCCCGGTATGGTCACATGCTAAATATCAACATGAAAGCAGATAATACAAGAATACATGGGCATGATCAATAAATATCGAGTTTCATACTCCTGAACTAGGATAAGTGGCATGCTACGGGGTATGCTTGTGCAAGTGTACTATTACAACCCAAGTCAACAAGTAATATCAAAGACATAGAGTAGCTCATCGAAGCAACACAACAAGTCATCTAAGGTGTATGACATACATAAGGAAAAACACACCATCACACGAGTATCACCAACAAAATGCCCCCAGGCTATCACACATCATTCTTGACTTTTGCCACCCTTATCTCTTCGATAGCCACCCATATAACTCTGCTATGACAATATTATTAGCCACTCATGTCACTCCCATAGCTATCCATATCACTCAGCATAATAGCCACCCTTAACGTTATGCCCCGACAATAATACAATAGCCACATGTATCACTCAGCGCAATCAACCACAGTGAGATGCCACCCTTATGCCCCCCCCCATACAACAAAAATGAGATCCCACTCTTATGCTCCGCATAACAACAACCAACCCACACAACTTTAACGACTTCAATTATATGTCTATAGTTTATATAGATGATGTTTTAGTCTTCTCTGAGGATATCGATTCTCATTTTAAACACCTCAACTCTTTCTTAATTATATAGCTGACTTCATTCCTCACATTAGGCAAGTCTGTGAGCCCATGTATAAAAGACGTAGGAAAAACCCTGTCCCTTTGAGTGATGAACAAACTTAGGCAGTCATCCTAGTTAAAAAAATGGTTAAAAACCTTCCATGTTTGGGAATCTCTAATCCCGAAGCATTTATGATCGAAGAAACCGATGCCTCAGATTTAGGATACGGAGGAATCCTTATGCAATGTGAAGCCTCTCAGTTTCATGAACAACTTGTTAGATTTACTTCAGGGATCCGGAATACTGCAAAGAAATACTATAGCACGGTTAAAACAGAAATTTTATTTATAGTGCTCTGTATCACAAAGTTTCAAGATGATTTGGTTAACAAAGAGTTTTTGCATAGAGTAGATTGTAATTCTGCTAAAGATATTTTACAAAAAGATATCAAAAATCTTGTTTCAAAACAAATCTTCGCTAGATGGCAAGCTCTACTATCCAGCTTTGATTTTCAAATTGATTTTATTAAAGAAGAAAACAGTCCTCTCCCTGATTTCCCAACCAGAGAGTTCTTGGAGGGAAATAATGAGGCCTTTAAGACCTAA
The DNA here is from genome assembly GCA_002018475.1 of Nicotiana obtusifolia. NCBI lineage: Eukaryota > Viridiplantae > Streptophyta > Magnoliopsida > Solanales > Solanaceae > Nicotiana > Nicotiana obtusifolia. The sequence goes on along the minus strand of MCJB01048348.1, from coordinate 29,888 downwards.
CTCTCCCCTCACTGGAGCAAAAAGGAAAACCAGGAAAATGGCTAGACCACTTGATCTATCCCAATTTGTTCCTCAGATGCCGGAAATTCAAAACAAATATACGGCTTTGGCAGATTATACCATGCTGTCAGCCCTCCTTCCAAAACCATCTATGAAGTTGGTTCACACAACCAAACCATTTGAGCAAGGAAGCACTTCAGTTGCAACAAAGGAAAGTTATACAATGAAGGCCCCTGAGACCTTCGCTCAAGCAGTAAATCCAATGGCTTCACCAATAAAGTCGCAAGAAACTAACCCTTCTCTCAAAGAAGAAAAAATTGATTTTATTACCTTGAAGATACTGCCAATAATGGCCCTAGACAAGAACTATGAGGGTTTAAAAATTAAAAACCTTTTTAAACCTTGCTACACGGATAGCAATAATGTAGGCACTGAAAATCCCCTTAAAACAAGGAGATATTATGAGGCTATACTCGTTGATACTGATTCCATCGAAGTGGACCATATCTTGAGTCCAAGAGACCCAAATTATAGTAGTTATTCAAGGATCACTATCAAAAGAATCCTGACACTATTTGAGTGGTTTGCAGATTACTTACACACTCCCATTACATTATCCATGCCACATAGGCCACAGACCTACTATTGGCATGACTACAAGACAGCATGGTTCAATTTTCTGTATCTCAGATCAGGACATACCTGGTTCGTCAAGTATAGTCCAGAGATTATTAAATCTTCTATTCCCAGATGGTTCTATGAGTGGTGGAGCTTATTCGGAGGAAATAAATAAATCCTGCCACAACAATTTCTCAACAGGTTCGATGAATTTCAAAACAAAGAAGAAATCACTTCTCTTCCAGAGTACATTAAAATGTGCAAGTATTTTATTAAAAAGAGAATATTTTTTATTAGCTCATGGAACTTCTCGAATGTGGATTATGAATGAATTAAATATTTTTCCAAAGAGATAAAAATCAAAGGTTGGACTCCCAGTCTAACATCAAAAACACAAAGCAAAGTCTCAAAGACGGCATTCTCTAATACCTCACCCTCAAAGCAGTATTAAAGGAAAAACTCAAGAAAGCTCTCCAAGACATGGAGATAAATGAAGATCCAAATGAGAAAGAAATAATGCAACTCATAGAAGAATCCTCTTCAGAAGAAAGTAACAATGATGACATGAGCAACCCAAAAGGATTAGCACTAGCCTACCAAGATGCCTATTATGAATAGGGAAACTACCCATGGACAAAAGTAGAGGTTCAAAGAACCGGAATTACTTTTCCCAAAGGGCATTCTACTATTCCTATAAGGAATCTAATAATGGTTGTCTATATAAACTTTATTAAAGCTTACTTTATCTTGTTGTCCATCTTTTAAAGAGACCCCTTTTATCTGTCAGCAAAATCTTAGCCATCCAATTGTAAGCCTATGATTAAAAGGCACTCCCCTCAGAAGTCTATATAAGACCTCTCTTTTGTTAAGAGAAGGCATCAGAAAATTTCACCCCAATTTTCGGACCACTCTCCCTGTCTCCTTTTCTCCCTTCCGCACTTGTATCTCCATGCGCTCTGTTGACAAATAAACTTGTGAGTTTTATTTTTCTTAAAGTTTTCTTTAATACTTTACTTTAATTTTCCTAATTTTTCTTACGATCCTTGTTATGGTATCATAAATTTACTTTCTATAAAGGCGTGAACATGCTCATGGAAGCATATCACGAGCATAGCACCATCTTCGTTCCTGGACTTCTCAATTGGAACGATATACTCTCCAGTAGCGAATGTAACTTTGATGCTATAACTCAACCACTCCGCTCTCATTCAGAGAAAACACAAATCAAAAGGGTAATTCAATTCCCTAACGAATCTATAGATCTCAAATTTCTTGAAAATTCTATAGGAAGAACCTCTTCGGTCAGAAGAACGGCTTCCACGAGTGCTTCTACTTCAAAACCCCGGGGGGAAGAAGAAATCGAAGAAGAAGACTTCCCTTCACCTTCTAATAACAATGGTAGAATCAAGGGAGTAGACTTCTCTGGAGAAATCCCCAAGGTTTACTACCAGACCAGCTCCTTCTCGGTAGTCCTACTGCTAATGAAATGGAGCCTCCTTCTAAAAAGGATTCTCTTCTTATGATTAAGTCTAAAGAACCTTTCAATCCTTATCCTAAAATCCATAAAATTTTATGGACTCATCCTGATAACCAAATCAAGAGAAATTGGTATACCAATATCTATTTCTCCGGCAAAGAGAAGCTTTCCGAGATTGTTGGATGGCGGACATGGAAAGAATAAGATGTGAAATCGAGTACTTTAAATGGTTCGAGATCTCCGGCCAACTCAATAATCAAAAGGATTCCCTCAAAGTCCTTATCAAAAAATGGTATACCATCAACAACGAGGTAATAGAATCCTCCACTCCACCCTTTTAAGGAATCAATATCCCCATAGGAAATGAGGTTATCAGTGTTGCACCTTTCAAAAGAAAGAGTGAAAAACCTCTAGCAATAACTACCAACGACGACTTAGATAGAGTCATTCAACAGGTAAATTATTCCAACCAACTTCTTCATGTGGTTTCTAAGCAAATAGAAGAAACCAGAGATAAAACTTTGTTCATAGCCCAACCTACTGTCTCTAAAACCAGTACTAGCAAGTTCTTTGAACCTAACCCAATCTTCAAGATAACTGAATTCTCTAGAGATAAATTCCCTAACTTTTGTGAAAGCCTTGATATCTCTGGTAACATTCCTGACAAATCAATGAAAAACTTTCCAAATTCAGCATCACTAAAAAAGGTCCCTCAAGTGACAAAAGTGTCAATACTATCCAAGAACGTCCCTCTTTCCCTGATGTCCAATTCGAAGAAAATATCTTTTTGTCTACCTCTTCGCATGAAGGAAGAAGCATCACGGAATAGAATACAGATGGTCTTGTAGAACATCAAATTTACAAGAAGCTCGATGAAATGGGAGTATCCATTACCGCTTACAAAATAAGAGGATCTACGGGTAGAGAAGCAGCTACGATGATAGTTGCAAGTTTTACGGGCATGCTAAGAAACTGGTGGGATAATTATATCACTGAAGAAATCAAGCAAGCCACTACAACGCCACTGTTGTCGAAACAGTTATTAAAACTGAAGGAACCAGTAATACCACCCAAGTCAGCTAAGAAGATGCTTCTGCAACCCTTCTCTATCACATAGCGAATCATTTTATAGGAGAACCCCAACTCTTCCAAGATAGAAGTCTCCAAATCTTAAACAATCTTTCGTGCCCAACATTAGAAGACTTTAAGTTGTATAAAGACTCCTTTATAACCAAAGTCATGATTCGTCTTGACTGTAACAATGACTTCTGGAAGGAACGTTTCATTAGTGGTCTTCCTCCTCTCTTCGTAGGAAAGGTTCAACCCAAAATTCAAGATAGATGTGATGGTAAAATTCCTTATCATCAAATGACTTATGGAGATATTATCACTCTCATCAATGTTACAGGACTAGAACTTTGCACCGATATTAAGCTGAAAGAATAGCTTAAGAAAGATAGGTCTACCTCTAAAAGAGAACTAGGCAGTTTCTGTCAAGTTTTCGGCTTCTCTAAAGTTACAGCCCCTTCCTCTGTCTCTCGCAAAAGAAACAAGAAATCCAGCTCTTCCAAGAAGATCCAGTGCAGCAAAACTAGGAGAAATTCTTATAAACCTCCTAAGAAAAAATCTTATCGTCATGGACCTTCAAAAAGCTCCAGCACAAACCTCTGTTGGGATTGTGGAAAAACAGGCAATAGAGCTAGCGAATGAAAATCCAACAAAAAGAAGAAAAAGATTAATCTTCTTGAAATCACCAAAGAAGCTAAAGAAAAGCATTACTCCATTATAGAAGAATGAACTTCTTATCACTCTTCCACTTCTGAAGACTTTAGCGATGACGAAGATATCAATGTCGCTTATAAGTCTGACTCTAGTCAACCATGGCAAGAGTGCCAATGCACCGGAGCCTTTTGCAGCTGTGATATCGCCTCTCCTAGAATTCAGGTCTTAACCAATGATTCTAAATAAGCCATTTTTTATGTAATCCAACTCATCAATGATGAAGAATCTAGGAACAAATACCTCCTAGAGCTCAAAAAACTCATTCTTCATCACCAAGATGAGCAACCTAAATCTAAGGTTATTGAACCTTTTTCCATAGAGCAAATCATGGCAAGATTCGAAAAGGCCCCTGAGCCTTCTACCAGTGATCTTAATCATGAAATCTCTACTCTCAGAAATGAGATAAAAGAGATTAAATCCAGACTCAATAAAATTGAAGTCGATGCTCTCACAGAACAAATTTTCAAAAAAATCGAGAATGAAAAAGCTGAAGATTTTAATTTTCCCTCTAAAGATGATAAACTTTCCAACAACGATCACCTTCTCGAATCGTATCCTTCGGATGGACGTGCCTCTACATCAGAAACCCCAGGTATTTCTGTTGTTACTTCGGTTAGATCTCAGAGTCACCATATTCCAGTTAAAATTATTATTAACAAATACTTTGTTTTAAACAAAATTGCTCTTTTAGACAGTAGTGCAGATTGTAACTGCATTATAAAGGGTTTAATCTCTACTAATTTCTTAGAAAAAAGCACTACTAAGCTTTACTCGGCTACTGGTGAACTTTTGAAGACTAATTACATGCTTTCTAAAGCACATGTTTGTAATAAGGGAATATGCTTTACTAGCGATTTCGTTACCATAGATGATATCAACGAAGATATTATTCTTGGAATTCCCTTTATTACTCAAATAAAACTTTTTACAACAAGTTTGGAAGGAATCTCCACAACAACTTTAGGAAAAGAACTATTTTCCCTTTATTCAAAAATTCTTTCTCAAGAAGAAAGTAATGTTATTACTGGTAACACTATTTTCAAAATAAATAGGCTTTCTCAGCATATTATATTTTTCAAAAAGGAGATTAAAATTAAAAAAGTTGAGCAAATTTTGAAAACCCCTGAAATGATTACTAAAATAGTCAATCTTCAAACTCTATTTGAAAAAGAAATATGCTCAGACTTCCACAATGCTTTTTGGCAAAGAAAAAGACATATTATTAAACTTCCATATATGAAGGATTCAATGAACATGGTATCTCCACCAAAGCAAGACCCATTCAAATGAACCATGCATAATGAAAACCTGTAAAAATGAGATTTCAAGTCTCCTAAAAAATAGTATCATTCGCCCCTCTAAATCCCCTTGGAGTTGCTAAGCCTTTTATGTAAACAATGGTGCAGAGAAAGAAAGAGGAGCTCCCAGACTGGTTATCAATTATAAGCCTTTAAATGCTGCTTCAAAATGGATTAGGTACTCGATACCTAATAAAAGAGATCTTTTGAAAAGAACTTACAAAGCTAATATCCATAGCAAGTTCGATATAAAATTTGGGTTTTGGCAAATTCAAGTAGCCGAAAAAGACAGATACAAAACTGCCTTCAATGTGCCATTTGGCCAGTATGAATGGAATACCATGTCATTCGGCCTCAAGAACGCTTCCTCCAAGTTCCAGAACATTATAAACTCAATCTTTAACGACTTCAATTATATGTCTACAGTTTATATAGATGATGTTTTAGTCTTCTCTAAGGATATAGATTCTCACTTTAAACACCTAAACTCTTTCTTTAAGATTGTTAAGATTAATGGTCTAGTTGTTAGTGCTAAGAAGATCAAACTCTTCCAAAGCACTATGAGATTTCTAGGTCATGATTTACATCAGGGAACTTACAAACCTAAATGTAGAGCCATCGAGTTCTCTTCTAAATTCCCCAATGAAATAATGGAAAAATCCCAGCTTCAAAGATTCTTAGGAAGTCTTAATTATATAGCAGACTTCATTCCTCACATTAGGCAAGTATGTGAGCCATGTATAGAAGACTTAGGAAAAACCCTACCTTCCATGTTTGGGAATATCTAATCCCAAAGCATTTATGATCGCAGAAACCGATGCCTCAGATTTAGGATACGGAGGAATCCTTATGCAACGTGAAGCCTCTGAGTTTCATGAACAACTTGTTAGATTTACTTCAGGGATCTGGAATACTGCACAAAAATACTGCAACATGGTTAAAAAAGAAATTTTATCTATAGTGCTATGTATCACAAAGTTTCAAGATAATTTGGCGAACAAAGTATTTTTGCTTAGAGTATGTTGAAAATCTGCTAAAGATATTTTACAAGAAGATGTCAAAAATATTGTTTCAAAATAAATCTTCGCTAGGTGGCAAGCTCTACTATCCAGTTTTGATGTTCAAATTGATTTGATTAAAGGAGAAAACAATTATCTCCTTGATTTCCTAACCAGAGAATTCTTGCAGGGAAACAATGAGGCCTTTATGTAACGGCCCGATGTGTCGTAGAAACACATATAATACTAATTGTCTAGATTTGGCTTGTTTTAAGTACAAATCTCTCTTTGTAATTATGCAATTTTAACATTCTTGCGGGGTATGAGGTATAAGAATCTAGTAATTAAGAAAATAGTTCAAAATGGTAAGTAATGCAGGATATGCCGTCGCATTTCAGACATGCGGACCGCATATCTTAGACAGACATCGCATACTTGGACAGATTTCTAGGCAAGATTCATGCCAGAAATGCTGTCTGAAATGCGGACCGCAAATTTGGCTGCCTGTATCGCAGATTGGAACAGAGAACTGGACAAGTCTTATGTCAAAAATGCGGCGAGAAATGCGGACCGCATTTCTCAAATGCGAACCGCAAATACCACAGTGAGATCGCAGAGTGAGGCAGAGTTTTGGGCCAAATGCCATGCCAGAAATGCGGTCCAACTACGGACCGCATGTTGAGTTTGTGGCTAGAATGCGATCGCATTCTGGACACTTGAAGTTTTATTTTGTTCCAAATTTGACCCACTATAAATAGGAACTAGGAATACTAACATGCAAAAACCCCCTTATTTCGTCAATTACCTCAAAAACCTCTCCAAAACACCCTCAAACCCCGCAAATCAACCTCCAAATCACCTTGAAAACAACCCCAAAATCCGCGAGAAACATATCCACAATATAGTCATCAACCTCCAATTACCAACCCAACTTTCCCCACTAAAACCCACCAAGAACTAGATGTAACTCACTGGGAATGGGCCCAATTTAAGCTGAAAAACAACCGTAGAATCACTCCCTTCAAACCCCAACATCTATTACAAGAAACCCCACTCTCTAACACCAAAGACCCAGCTCAAATTGCTGCAAATTGTGCCAAGAATTGTCGTTGAGTTAAGGCACCCTACCAAGTTGTAGCTTGTTAGCTCCAATTGAGCTCGCCTGAAGTTCGTGAGCATCCATAAAAGGTTGGGCTCGAAGAATTGTTGGAATTCAAGGAAGTTATTACAAAGCAAGGTAAGTGTTTGTTCTAACCTTAGCTTGAGAGATGAGAAATCGTGTCTTGTTTGCTAATTTGCTCTTTGTTGAGAACATCGTATAAGCATGGTGACGAGTGTCTATACGTTGGTGTCACGCATGACCGTTGGTCATGTATGGATGACCGTTGTGTGACTATTTTTTTCTTGAATTGTTGAATACTATCCTTGATTTGGTATGATGTGTTGCATGGAGAGCGGGTGGCGCGCCTGCCACAAGATATTGTGAATTGAGGACCGGCGGTACGCCTACCACAAGGTTGCTACATTTTAGTTGTTCCTTTGGTCATGGTTCTAGCCTTCTTCTATTTTGCATAAAGTTGATGGTTGACTAGACTAGTTGAGTAAGAATTGTTAGGAGTCAAAGGGGTCCAGTGTCAAATTGTGGGTAGCGTTTTAGGAGTCCGTTAGAAGTTAATGAGTCCAGTGTCACATTAGCAAAGTCATGTCTAGGGTTAATGAAATGACAATTGGGTTGGGAGTTTAGTAGTAGGATTTTGACTATAATTGAGTACTAACATTGATTGAGCTAAATAGGAGTCAAGTTTGGTTTGGTTATAGCTGAATTTCCCCCTGGCCAGGATGATTGTTTGCTGTTATTTGTTCCCTTGCTGGGAAGTTGTTATGTTGATTTGTTCCCTTGCCGGGATTTCTTGTGATTGTTGTGACGATGAAAGTGGGAGCAGGTGGCACGCCTGCCACGAGATATTATGAAAGTGGGAGCGGGTGGTACGCCTACCACAGTATATATTGTAAGTGGGAGCAGGTGGCACGCCTGCCACGAGATGTGATGTATGTAGGAGCGGGTGGCACGCCTGCCACAAAAGGTTACTGTAAGTGGGAACGGGTTGCACGCCTGCAACAAGAGGTTACTGGAGGAAAAAGGGTGGATTGTATTACGTTTCATTGTATTAAAGGCTGAATTGCAGTTTTCTTTCTTATTCATTGATGATTCGTTTCATTTTATTTGTCTGCTATTCCGATGTATGTTTTTCTTTTCCCCGTTTAAATTGTTTATGTATTTTATCTTCTACTGTAGATACATATATGCTTAAAATTGCACAGGTTTATCTGGAGTCTGGTCCTAGCCCCGTCACTACCTCGCCGGGGTTAGGCCAGGCACTTACCACCACATGGGGTCGGTAGTGCTGATACTACACTCTGCACTCTTTTGTGCAGATCCCAGTACTGCAGGTTTCGAACAGTAGGAAGCTTCTAGCCTCTGATTTTCAGGCGACCCAAGGTAGTTTTGCAGACGTCTGCGGAACTTGGAGTCTCCTGTCCATTCCTTGTATCTGTTTCTTTTATGTAGTCCAGAAACAGTATATTGTTATTTCTTCAGAACCCTGTTTGTAGTACTCTTACACCGTCTGTGAAACTGTGACACCAGATCTTGGGTAGACCGTTGTGGATAGTTTATCGGAGATAGTTGTGTAAAGTATTAACTTTGCGTTTATTTCGCTTGTTGAATTACTGCTTTTCAGTTGATGCATTTGTGATGTAATGAATTCGTAAATAGAAACGTGGTAGTTAGTCCGATTGACTGGCTTGCCTAGCTTTCACTAGTAAGCGCCATCACGACTCCCGAGAGTGAGAAATCCGGGTCGTGACATGCACAAACCCACATATATAGCCCGACTTGTCACGCCGCATGTGCAAATATCAATAATAACAATAGCATGGATAACTCACGTGCGAACACCCCAATAATCCTCTCAACAATACCACGTTTGCCAATAACATAACAATACAAAATAATACCTTTCACCGCATGTGCCCATATGCCACAATTTTTTCTGAAAATAATTCCAATACCACAACACGCATAGACCTCGATTCAACATCACTGAGTACAACAATAACAACAACAATAACATGAGAGTACGGCAAATAAATCAATACAAGAACTGCAAAACACAAGGAAACGGAAGAACGAACTCACAATGAAAGACACAACAGGTAATAATGGTTTCAACAAGAATAGCTCAACAAGGGGAGAGATAATGTATAACAATGATCCCACATAAGTACAACTCGACGATGAGAGAGATAGCATGAATGAAAAATTCCAAATAAGGATAAGTCAATAATGAAAGGGGTAACAAAAGCCTCAATTAAGGTTAAGCAATTACGGGAAAGACAACAATAACTTCATTTAAGGTTAAGCAATTACAGAGAAGACATCAATAACTTCAATTAAAGTTAAGCAATTACGGAAAAGACAACAATAACTTCAATTAAGGTTAAGCAATTACAGAAAAGACAGCATGGCAATAAAAGAGGTAACAACTTCAATTAAGGCACATAAGAGTTTATTGGCAACAAGGGGGAACATGAGTCAATCAACTCCAAATAAGACAGGTATGGGTGAATTTAGTAAATGGAGGATTTAACATGATAAGACAACTTCATTTTTAATGAACATAAGAACATATTAGCCCTAAATGGTCAAATTTCCATAAATAAGCCCGAGTACGTACTCGTTACTTCGCGTACATGGCCTTCACATGACTCAATTAGCACAAATGACTCAAATCCTAAGGGGTAGCTCCACCATAGAAAGTTAGATAAGATACTTACCTCAAAGAAACTAGACTGATACTCTAAAATGGCCTTCTCATGTGAAACAACCTCCGAACGGCTCAATCTAGCCAAAATAACTTCATCTCCCGAATAAAAACTATAGGAAACAAATCCGAATAATAAACTTCAATTTTAATAAAAACCAAAAAGTCAACCCCGCGCCCGCAACTCGGAACCCGATAAAATTCATAAAATCCAAACACCCATTCTGATACGAGTTCAACCATACCAAATTTATCCAGTTCCGACATCAATTCGTCCTTCAAATCATCATTTTACATTTTTGAAAGTTTTCACAAAATTTTCCTTTTTTCCCAACTCAAACCACTAATTTAATGATAAAAATAAAGATGGAATCACGTAATAAAATCAAATCCGGGTAAAAGAAACATTTACCCCAATCCAACACGTGAAGAACCCCTCAAAAATCACTCAAATATGAGGTCTACAACTCAAGATATGATAAAAATGACCAAACCCTCGAAATAGAGTACTTTATAATTTTGCCCAGGTAACATGCATCGGGATCGCGGAAATTCATATGGAATCGCGAAGAAGAAAATCATCAGCTGCCAAGAATGTGCTACGTGAACGTGAAAAGGGAGAAGCAAACATGAAGAACAAATAATACTACCCCACGAGAAGCACTACGCGAACGTGGTTCATTGCGATCGTGGGCCATTCTATGCGAACTCGAAGAACAAAAGCATTTACCTCTTCAGCATGGTCAACATACGCGAACGCGAAAGACCAAATGCGAACGCGAAGAAGTAACACTCACACTCACGCGATCGCGGACAAAACTACGCGAACGTGAAGAAGGAAAAAGGACCAGTCACCAAACAACCTTTGCGATCGCGGTTGTACCTTCGCAATCGCATAGAAGAACATTAGACACCAGCAATCAGCATTCCAAAATAGGAGAAAATGGCTCGTTGCCCATCCTGAACACACCCGAGGCCCCCAGGACCCCGTCGAAATATACCAACAAGTTCTATAACCTAGTGCGAACTTGCTCGAGGTCTTAAATCACATCAAACAACATCAAAACTACGAATTGCACCACAAATCTAACTTAATGAACTTATGCACTTTCAAATTCTACAATTCGCGCCGAAACATATCAAATCAACCTGGAATGACGTTAAATTTTGCATGCAAGTTCTAAATAACACAAAGGAGCTATACCAACTCCCAGAATCAAAATCGAACCCGATATCAATAAAGTCAACTCCCGGTCAAACTTCTCAATCTTCCAAACCTTCACCTTTCCAATTTTCGCCAAAATGCATCAATTCAACCTACAGACCTCCAAATCCAAATCCGTACATACGCCTAAGTCCAAAATCACCACACTAAGCTATTGGTGAATCATCAAAACACCATTCCGGAGTTGTCTACATAAAAGTCAAAACTCCGATCAACTCTTACTGCTTAAGCTTCTAAAACAAGAATCCTTCTTCCATTGATCCCGAATCATCTGAAAACGGAACCCAAGCCATACACGCAAGCCATAATACATAACACGAAGTTAATCAAGACTCTAAACCATCAAACATGATGCTAATTCTCAAAATGACCGGCTGGACAAGTAAAATATTTTTGATAATAATGTAATACCCTAATATTTTAAGTGAGGATATATTGGACATTTAGAAAATAATTTAAGTCCAAAACAAAAAGAAAAAATAAAGGAACAAATTAAACTAATAAAATAAAATTAAAAAAAAGAAGAAGAAAACCTAGTCAAACTAAAACAAAGGACAAAGCCCACTGGAACTAAAGGAAAAGGGATTTTGGGGGAAGGGAACGCAGCACATATGCTGCGATTGAAGCAAAAGCTAAGGAAAAAGAAAAAAATCTTGCTAGCAGAGAAGGAAACTTTAGAATCAGTTAATTCAAAGTTTGAAGCCCCAATACCTTGATTGTTGATTCAAGGGACTTCCTGTGCACCCTTGGATTTCTTTCTGTGGAGAAAAACAAGATTGAATCGGAGGAAGTTGTACGAATTACTCGAGGTGAAGCATTTGGTATTTCGGCACGAGTACTGTGAGTAGTAATCTTACCGCAATTTGTGTTTTCATAACTTGCATGATTTATAAATGATTTTTAATATGAATATGTTACCGATTATTTTGAGTTGCATGTGGGACAAGTTTTTTACTCGATATGAAACCGAAATAGTTATTTGAGATGAGTACCGTGATTTTAAATATTTTCATTGTCACTAGATCTGTTTTACCGTTACTTGAATTTACTGTTATCGAAAGGAAATTATATGATTTGATAAGAACTGAGATGCCCTATATTGTTTTAAAATAGTTTCTACGAGTATATACGGATTACAGAGACAAGTATAAATGGGAGTAGACATTGAAGGATCCCGTAGCTAATGGCGGATTCGTTAGACCTGGTGCACCTTGTAATTACTGATTACCGTTATAGCCCTCGCTAGTGGGAAGGTAGAATAGCATACCGTTATCGATTATCCTTGAGTAGGGACTACCTTTATATATGACTTCTGGTAAAGAAGTCCACAGTTATACCGATTACATGATCCGTTCATTAAAACCTCCCAAAATGTGAATACTGATATTATACAGTGGTTACCGAGCTTATTACTGAATTGTTAATTATATTTTACTACAAGAAAAGCGTGATGAGACTGAAAATTATTTATTGTTTCTGAAAGGGCATTTTTATGTTATTTTCTCTTTGAGATACTAGCATGTTTCTGACTTGTCCCCAAATAAAAACGGTTGTGGTTAAGTGTTATTACTCATTGAGCTAGCGACTCATTCCCCGCTAATTTTTTTACAGAGACAGCAGTTGACGCAGGCGAGGATCTCGTTAATTAGAGCGCACGGGTTGATATTTCTCGGAGAGCCTCGCACTTGTTCGCGTGGACAGAGATTTTACTTATTGTTATGGTCTTTTCATTGAACTCTTAGAGTCGCTCTATAGTTATTATTTTAGTGTCATGTGTGTTCTTTCATTATTATAGTCTTATGTTGAGTATCGTTCTCATTTATCAAAGTTGGAGATAAATTAGTATTTCTAGTGGTTAGTTGGTGGTTTAGCTATGGTGGAGACTTGTATTGGTTAATTGACAAGTTGTCAATTGTTTGGTATAATATTAGGATGTTTGGTTGTTGATTTGAGACAGGAAAGTTTTTGGGATGGTCCAAAAACAGAGGATACTCTGTTCGATTTTCTGTAAAAACACTTGCTCTTACGCGCCGGTCACAATCCTAAATTGGGTCATGACACGTGGACGGGCTACCTTTGTAAGGTGCCTTTTGTTATTCCTTTCTAATGTATACAGAGTACGTATGTTCCTTTTAAGTAAGATGGCTATTAGAAGTCAACATTAGGATTTTATATTAATTTTAATTGGCACGCAAACCTGCTTAATTAAATCATGGGTAGCCCTTCAATTCTCCTCCGTATTTTTTTTTAAATAATATTCTACATCTAAATGTTGATTATCAAGTGATTAGTTAATTAATTAGAATCTATAGATGCTTATAGATCACTAGAAACGGAGATGCATGATACTTGGCTATGATGTCCATTGGGATGAACGATCAAGAGGTTGTCATGATTACGTACTCATAAGAAGTTGTCATGTTACGTACTCATAGAGGCATTAAGGATTAACTTTTGATATATATATATATATATATAGTGGTGCAAGCAGAAAACAGTATTAGCATAGATAGATCCCCTAAAAGATTCTTAATAAAGTTAATATGTTAGATTTGGTTGGTGCACAATTAAGTGGCTTAATAATTCAGCATGTGTTACTCGTAGTTAAGTGAAAAGGATGCGATCATGCGCACGAGGTAAGCATAGTCTGTATTCATAGAATGAGAAGACATACTACTCCTTATATTTTATTTAACTTTTATCTACTAATAGTATAAGAAAAGCTTTACACTATATATAATATTTGCAGATAATATACGTAATTGTCTTAAAAATATAAGGTAGATAATTCTGTTATAACATATTAAAATATATCATAATGTAATATTTTTTACACTTGTATATAATTTAAATCTGTTGAAATAATTGTATTTATAGGTTCTTCTAGTCGTGAAAGGATTTGTAGTTTTTCGAGTGACTGAAAATACAGAAGGAAATCTCCTGCAATCGAAGTACTACTATTTAAACAAATCAATGAGCATTTCTTGGTTTTGATTATTTTAAAAGTTTCGCTCTGGTATTGAAAATCCTGGAGGAATATTGAATTTCTGGTCAAGAGATTATGTTGAAATTTTGAAAATCCTTAATCCATCATCACAAGAATCAGTATGTTCAAGTATAATCACTTTGTCATTCTTTTGCTTAATTCGATCCTTAACCTAAAATAGCTGGTAAATATATGCATATTGGATCGATGATAATTCTCATGACATATAAGCTAATAGTGTTAAAATAATTTACACTATCATCATATATATTTTAATCAACTGTAGTAGCTAATGTACCTTATTTTGTTGTATGAACAATTACGTCTAGTTATTTGTTAAGTAATCCTTTTTATATATACAGTCATCATATAAAAATTGAAATCTAAAAAGAAAAATTATCTACTAACGATAGAACGTAATAAAGTCGCAATTTTCCCAAAGCTAAAATGGCGTACGTCCAAATCATTAAAGGGAGTTGAATTTCTTGAGTCAATAGACCTTTTTGACATTTTCTTGGTTTCAATACAAATATTCAAAGTCAAAACCAACAGAATAGTACCGCGGAAAGTCAAGATTACCAAAGCGTAAGTAAAAACACAGATTGGCCATTAACTTAACAGCTGATCAGAAAATTACAACCATGTAAACTGCATATCCAAACGTAAATAACTAGACATATAATCTCGTACATGACTACTTAAACTGGGTTTTGTTAGATTCCAAACCAAGAAGCTCCTCCAACAACTTATCATCCAAGTACTCAAATTCAATGACTTCTTTCACTTCATTCCCATTCTGAACAGAGGAATAGCTTGAGGAATAGGAGGAAGATGATGACAATGGACATGAGGAGGAGAAAGATGGATACTCATGGGGGAAGTTAAGAACTGCAAAACGACCTCTCATTTCGAATGCAGCTTTATCATAAGCTCTAGCAGCTTCCTCTGCAGTAGCATAAGTTCCCAGCCAAACTCTCACCCCATTCTTGTTGGTATCCCTTATCTCCGCCGCGTATTTCCCCCATGGCCTCTTTCTTACTCCTCTGTATCTTACTTCTTCTCTTGATTCCTTATTGTCATTAGAGTTATCTTGGTCCATGTTTGGCCAAACTATTTTTAATTTTCAGTCGCAGGAGATGCATGTAAATAGATACTAATAAGTATATACCGTTAATATGGGGCTATTTATAGTGAGGGACGTCCTAAAAAGACATTCAAGATTATTGCTATTAAAATAAGTTTTCAAGGTGAATCTTAGTACGTGATGGCTTTATTAGGCCTGGCTGCCTTTGTTATATATTTGTTCTTTAATATTATGTTTCTTTTGCAGATGGCTATCTAAAGTCAAACTTTAGGGAATTTAGATTAATTGATTGTAATTGGTAAGCCATGCTCCAATCAAGAGGCAGCCCTTCCTTTTACTGTACCATACTTAAATATATGTCTAGTATATATTCGATTAATTAGAATCTACAGATGCTAATTAATAGGTTGCTAGATACCAAGATGGTCCCTAAAAGTGATGTCCATAGGGATGACGTTCTTCAGGTTGTCATGTTTATTACGTACACATACTGAGTTAGAGGCCTTTTAGGGATTAATTAATTTTTGGTATATTTAGTGGAGAAAACAGAAGTATAAGGATAGATAGGTCCCCTAAATAATTCCGCAAGGTAGTAGGTTAGATTTGGTTGGCACAAGTGGCTTGTTAATTTTTATTCATGTGCAATCGTACTGAATCCAAAAGGATGAGATCATGCGATTAAATTACTGATAATGTAAGCATATATTAGTCTGTATTCATAGAATGAGGAACTCACATGTTGCATTGAGCTTAGATATCAATTGACAAAATACTATTCACAATTTCATAATTATGCTAATCGAATGTATTGATTGTATCTGGACTTCTTGTTGGATGGTATCCAATTCTCATTTCAGCTTTAATTTGAGATCGCAGGTTTAGGTATTTCAAATGAGATTTTGTTTGGTTATAATATAATGCTAATGATGAGAAGTATAGAATTAACAAGACTTGTCATCTCTATGCTAAATTTGATGTAATTTTATGGAGTGATCGGAAGATGGAAACAATCTCCTGCTATCTATCTAACTATTGAATGCACTTCTGAGCTTTGTTAAAAAATGAATACACTAGTGAGCATTTGTTTGACGTATGGACTGTTTGAAATGCGTTCACATCACATCAGTGACCATATTTTAACACAAATCTGTTAAAACCGTCTTTTAACAAATTCTAAGTGAAAGTTTAAGAGTTGAAGTTGGAACCGAAGTAATCTATGATCACGTAGATGCAACTTATATTGTCCTATATAGTTACTTTTTCATTTTCAAGACTTCTGAATTTCTTTTAGAAGGAGAAAGAAACCGAAATCACCACTTGTTCTGATATGACATGAAAGAACCAGACGCCATCATCAAATTTGAAATAGTTCCTTCAGAAATACGCACGGTCAGCTAATAAAAGCTAAAAGTTTTGCCGAAAATGCAATGGTTTGAAAAGAAAACTGTCAAGGAGATGGAAGGCTTGTTCAGTATATAAAATATCAACCAAGTTACAAGACAAGACAAGTATGGTGGTTGTTCATTAAACTGTCCAGTATTGTTGTTAGTGCACAAGACAAGTATGACTATATAATGCAAAATAACAAATGAACAGAGGGAAACGTTCTCTATCTCCTCCAGTTTCATAGCATTCTTGAAACCTTCAAATACCCTCAACAGAGTAGGGAATACCAGAAATATCGTAGAACAAGAAACCACAAAAAGAAAAGGCTTAACTAAGCAATCGCTAAAACTCGATTTCCATTCAAAAGTTTCAAGAGAAAGCATTATCCTTTTTGTTTTCTTCAAAAGATACTATTCCCTCCGTACTCTTCCTATTTATGTGATTTGTGGTACAAAACATTTGTGTAACTATAAGAACTTCAAATTAAAATAAAAAGGGAAAGTGAAAGTTAATTATATTTTTAAATATAAAGGAAACTGATATAGTTTCATAAACTGCATCGAAGGGAGTAGCTCCAATATTTATTAAGCATCATATTGCATATGGGGACATTTCTAGTCCACGAAAACCCTGAAACAAAATACTTCATTAGACAAGTCTTGAAGCAATATAATGTCCATTTATTTAGCAATTAATCTTGAACGCCTCTAGTGTCTTCTGAGAATCCTTTTTGGCCACAAAGTCATCAAGAAATTCCTGATATTTGAAAGCCCGAAAAAGTGCAGGACTGCCACCATTGACAAGAGCCTTTGTTGGCTCCACTATGCAATCTCCAGCAGGAGCAACAAAAGTCCCTATTGAAGTCCGACCACTTTCTGAATTCGTAACAGCTCGGTGTTCGCCAGCTACTAGTTTATTGTTGCTGATAATCTGCATTTAAATTCGCAAACATCAAACAGGACGAGGCATGAGTAGATTTAAAGGAACAAATTTATATATTGATAATGTAAAAAATATTTTACACTATCAGTGTAGTTTAACCTAAGTAACTTGCATTTTTTACTAGGTTAATTATTAGTTAATGATTAGGATAGAGATTTACTCGTAATTATCTTACAAGTACTTCTAACTTAAAATACTGTAATTAAAATAGTTCATTTGGCACAATGGTGGATGTAGCCTTAAGGCAGGGGTGCACATCACGATCGACTTGAATTGCATAGATAGTTGAAAATGATTATGACGTATAGATACTCATGTCAATTTGTACTTGTTGTCACAAAAGAATAGTGAGGGTAATGGTACACTTTATAGTTATATACCTGCAGCTGGTAACCAATGATGACAACAAATGCATAGGAAAGAGGATGAACCCCAACCCACTGGCCATCTTTGAAGATCTGAAGTCCATAAACTTTCTGCTGAAGGAAAGTTAAGAGGTTAGGGTCACAATGAGGAGGTGAACCCATGGCTGAACTTGGGTCTGGACAAGGAGGATAATGGTTCACAATCAGGGCCTGTCTTTCGCTCAACTCCTTCCCAAAATACCCGTCTTCTAGTCCAAGTCCTTCACCTATCAGTTCCAAGATCCTCTTGCTCAAAGTCCTCATTTCTGCTGAATATGTTTCAACTAGATCCCTGTACATAGAAATTCACTCTTTCACTACTTTCATTTTATATTATACTCTTTAGTACATTTTGGTCCATTCCGAAAAGAATGACACGTTTATAAATGTCAACACATTTGTTTACTCAATCGATATGGCATGTTGTAGATGATCACAAGATGCTAGAGTACTTTTGGCCATGTCATATGTTTTTAAATCTCGTGTACATATGAAATGAAACGACAGAGTACCTAATTGGCTTGCTATTCATGAAACCTGTGTCATGTCTATCGAAGTGCATAGGCTAAAAAACCAAACCTTGTAGATTGGATTAGCTATAACTAATAATGATTCTAATTCTGTCATATTAAGTGAAAGCAAATATAGACATGGCATGTTACACACCTGTATCTAGCTGGCTTGTCAAGCCAAGGTTGTCTCTGTTCTTCTATGGGAAACACGGGCTGTATGAGAAGATCTTTCCAATAATAGACCTCTTCGTTGGCGTAATTCATCCCACTTCCATATAATTTGCAGCTCGTATTCGAAACCTTAGAGCAAAAGTTTTCCTTCTCCTCAGCAGACATGTCGAATAACTCCTTAAATAAATCCATTACATCATCCATCCGCTTCTCCGATATTCCATGGTTTATAACCTGTTGTATGTTTGGCAGTAATTGAAATCAGGACGTTTTTATTAGCGATTCATTAGCATAAGAGAAGAATGGTTTTGTACATATCGACTTACAAACCTGAAATAAACCAAATTCCTGACTGGCTTTTAGTATTTCTTGGACTAAACCCGCATGATTGGTGCTTGAAGATGATTTTGCTAGATCAATCACTGGGATGTCGCTACCAATTGAGACAAGTTCACCAGGTCTTTTATCAGGTGGCATTACATAATTTTCAGGCATTGTGTCGACGTTCTTAGCCCAGCTTGAAACAAGCATATTTGCCATTTTGATCTCAAGATATTGTGTTGATAAGCACTAGACAAATAATCATAATGTAGGCATGGGTGATGCTAAGATTTATATTAGCAACTGGTCTACCTAGTTGATTATATTGGTGAAGTCCGATGCTGAGTTCGGAGGTGGATCTAGGATTTAAATTTAGTGGATTCAGCTTTTAAAATATTTAGCATTGCACTCTTGTATTGTTAAAATTATTATGGGTCCAAATCTGATATTTAAAAATTTTAGTAGGTTTTTACATATAAATTTATAATATATGTCGAAAGTTATGGGTTCAATTGAATTCGTAAGCGAAATGCCACATTCGCCCCTAGATCACTTGATCTTAACTTTTTCATTTACCATCGAAGATTATGATGGAATTGATAAAATTCTTTCACTCTTAACCAAAAGTCTTAGGTTTGAGTATTGGAATGGAAAAAATTCTGAAAAGAAGGTTTCTACGTTTAACGGCATTACGAGGCGAAAAATCAAATTAGTCGAGGGCCAATACGAATACCACAAATTGGCTGATAAACCAAAAAAAAAAAAAAAAAGAATATCTTAACGAGAATAGGACAAGAGAGTTCAATTAGTTTAGGCGATCGATCCAAAAACTAAAAAGAGCAGAAAGTGCAGAATTCCAGATATGAACGAGGTGAAGCAACACCAACTCTATCGAGCTATTTCTAAATAAGAAATTAATTTCTGAATTAGAAATTAAAGTGAGAAATCATAAATTAGAAATTAAAGTAAGAAACCATAAATATAGCACAATTTCTTCTCTTGGTTAAGCACGGCAGTTACAAGTCCCTTTTACGTGATGGACAAAATTCTTTTTAGGTATTTCTTTCTCGAGGGAATGAACCTTATTAAATTATGGCTGACCATAATTGCAGAAAAAAGAAACCAAACAAAGAAACAAAAGTTACACATCAACCACTATATATCAACAAATAACGCCATTCTCTGTTTCTTTTATTTATTACAACTATCATCAACCTGCAAATTGTAGCAAACTTTTGATTCATTCCAGCTTGCCTCGCTTGGATTAAATTAAGTTAATTGGGGGAAAGCCCTTCCAGTTGTCAACTTCAAATCTGGTATTTCCATTTTGTGAATGTGTTATTGGAATAGAAAGTGGAAATAACACTAGGTAGCTATTTTTAAGCATGTTGTTTAAATATATTTATAGTTTATAATGCATTTAAAGATTAATCAATTCCGCTCAAATTGCAAGACATGGCATATTAGAATTTAAACCTCAAAGTTGAAACTTCAGGACATTGTGTCCTAAAGTTCGAAAATTGTATTCAGAAGTTTGAATCTTATGTCCTGAATTTTAAATTAGTAGTTCAGAAATTCAAGATACTTAGTCCTGAATTTCAAATTAGCAGATCCTGAATTTTCAAATTCAGGATACTTAGGGTGTGTTTGATACGAAAGAAAATGTTTTCCATAAAAAATGTTTTCCTGGAAAATGATTGATTTTATCACTTATTTTTCCTTGTTTGGTTGGTGAGTAAAAAGTTTTTTCCGGAAAATATTTTCTAGTGTTTGGTTAGAGAGTAAAGAATACTTTTAGGAAAATAATTTTTTATGATACTCTCCTCAACCCACCTTTCCCCAAATCCCCATGTTTCTTGTACCTCACAATCCCCCCACCCACCTTCTATATTTTCTTCAACAGTTAATTATTCTTTTCAAAATTCGCATAAATTCACTCTACATTACTTTTTCACAAAAGAACAAAGTTGAAATTTGTGCTCGACAACTAAAAAGAAAATATTTTACTTTGTTGAAAAAAATATCTTCTCTACAACATGAAAAAAAATTACTCATTTTGTTGAATGAAAGTAAATACTTTTTCTACATCATAAGAAAAAAGTGCTAATTTTGTTGGAATAAAACATTCTTTTTTTATTTCAAGAAGAAAATACTTAGTTTGTTGAAATAAAAGAAAATATTTTTTCTACATCATGAAAAGAAAATACTCATTTTGTTGAATGAAAGAAAATACTTTTTCTACATCATAGAAAGAAAATGCGCAGTTTGTTGAAATGATAAAAAATATTTTTTCTACATCTTGAAAAGAAAGTGCTCATTTTGTTGGAAAAAGAAATACTTTTTCTATTTTAGGAAGAAAATACATAATTTGTTGAAATGAAAGAAAATACTTTTTCTACATCACGAGAAGAAAGCACTCGTTTTGTTGAAATGAAAGAAATTACTTTTTTTACATCATGAAAAGAAAGTACTGATTTTGTTGAAATGAAAGAAAATACTTTTTCTACATCTTATAAAAATGTACTTATTTTGTTAAAAAAAATACTTTTTCTATTTCATGAAGAGAAAATGCTTAGTTTGTTGAAAAGAAAGAAATTACTTTTTTCTACATCATCAAAAGCAAATACTCATTTTATTGAAATGAAAGAAAATATTTTTTCTACATCTTGAAAGAAAGTATTTATTTTGTTGAAAAAAAATACTTTTTCTATTTCAGGAAAAGAAAATGCATTGTTTGTTGAAATAAAAGAAGTTACTTTTTCTACATCATGAAAAGAAAATATTCGTTTTATTTAAATGAAAGAAAATATTTTTTCTACATCATGAAAAGAAAGTACTCATTTTGTTGAAATGAAAGAAAATACTTTTTCTACATCTTAAAATAAAATATTCATTCTGTTGAAATGAAAGATGTGGATGGGTGGGTGTGGTGGGGAGGGGGGGAGTAGAGGTTTGGGGCTGGGTAGGGTG
>MCJB01048347.1:33553-64092 GCA_002018475.1 Nicotiana obtusifolia | reverse complement strand
TTTGCATTTTCTGAAGGTCTGTCTTTAGTTGCTTGACATCCTCCTGTAACTGGGGTATACCGTCAACCCTTGATTCAAGCTTTGATAACCTCTCTCCAAATTCCAGTTGTTGTTGCAACAGTGGAGTCAAAGCTTGTTTAATCAGGGTAGGCAATGCTTTCAAGAGTTGGTCTAATTTGGAGTTGGTGTGTTGCACAAGTAGACCCATTCTTGAAAGTGCCGGCATGTTGGAGACTGGTGGGCCTGTTGGAGCTGAAGTTGCTGGTGCTTCTGCCGCAGAAGAAGATGCAGGGTCTTGAGGAGCTAAGAGGTTCTGAGCATCAATTTCTTCTATTGTTGTGTGTGCAGGGGCCGATGCATCACTAATACGAGTGATATAAATATCCCTCGTAGATTTCCCAAGTCTGTCTTGGTGAGGGGGGAATGGGACATCCACCTCTTGACACAGTGTGGTGATTAGACTTGGGAATGGGAGTGATGTAGCCTGTTGAATCGCCCTGATGCCGATCTCCTGGAATATTAGGCTTCCCACATCAATTGTAACCCCCTTCATAATGTAAACAATGAGAAGGGCCTTCTCAATGCTAATTTCTGTTTCGTTTCTTGAGGGTACGATATGAGAAGTGATGAAACTGAGCCAATATTTGGCTTCCCGTGTGAGATCTTCTTTATAAATTTTTCTCCCAGGATTTATCCAAGCTGGGACCCCCTTTGCAATTGTGGATGCTATCCATCCCCTCTCATGCTCCCTGTTGGAGAACCGTGCATCATATTCCTCTGTGCCTGCTTTCCAGTTAGGGAAGAATAACTCGTTGATATGGTTGCTGTCGCAGAACACAGCCTTCCCCCTCACC
The DNA here is from genome assembly GCA_002018475.1 of Nicotiana obtusifolia. Lineage (NCBI taxonomy): Eukaryota > Viridiplantae > Streptophyta > Magnoliopsida > Solanales > Solanaceae > Nicotiana > Nicotiana obtusifolia. Next base: position 63,238 of record MCJB01048347.1, on the reverse strand, counting down.
TGGACAATGCCGGTGAATAATCTTTTGCGTCTATGATATGGTGTTCTTGATGCCCCATATGACGCATAAAACTCCCGAACCATTGTCTCATTGTACTCCTTTTGGTCCGTGGTGAAGTACTTCCAATTCCTACTTTTAATGTTCTCCAGGATGTGGGGATAATATTCTGGGAGTCCATTCACGCTTAACTTCTTCTCCGGTAGAATTCTCCTCTTTGCAAGCGCCTCCCGAAATAGAGTTCTAGAACCTTCAACTTCAAAACGAAGCTGAAGGTCATCTCCCTTTTTTCTTCGTGCTTCAGCAGCTAGATCCACTTCTGGAAAGCAGTCCTCCTCTTCAAACTGGGAGGTGCTTGGTCTAACTGCATCTTTCTTTGCTCTTTTGGCTTGTTCAGCTTGTTGAGTGGCTAAAGGCCTTTTTTCTCTTGCGTTCTTCTTAGCCATGTCTGCATACATAGTAGATGTTAGTGGCAGTATCAATGTTCGATAAACAACCAAACAAGAAAGATAAGAAATGATATGTGAAAATGCGGTGTGATATGCGGTCGCAGAGTAGGATCTACGATCGCAGAACCACCGCATTTGGCATTCCTTCGTGACAGAAAATTGCTGAGTGTGTATACGATGAGTCTGCGGTTCACAGCCTAAGTCTGCGATCGTAGACTTACCAATTCATCCTCTCTTATCTTGCCTAAAGTTCTGGGGGTGTATGCGATGGGTCTGCGGTTAGCAGACCCAATCTGCGATCGCAGATACGTCGCGGAAGTCATCTTCTTCATTAGCTAGGGTTTGCTATCTGTGACGTAGATTCGGTCCACATTTTGAATGTGTGGATCGCAAAATACATGACATCCCCAATAATAAGCAACCGATTGATAAACTGAACCTACAACTTTGTTATCTTTACAAAAAGATTTGACCTTTAACATGAAATCAACAAAACTAGGGTTTCAAAACCATAACTTGACATCTCAGAGGAAGTGTGCATACCTTGAAGTAGATGATGAGATGAAAAGTATGTGAACTTCTTTGCCGGATTTGGTATATTCCGATGTAAGGATGCCGGAATCTTTTGCTCTGTACTCGTCGGAACTTTTGTTTGGTAGTGATGAAATAGGTTTTTATTTTTATTTTTCCCTTTTTTTTATACGGTTCGGTTAAAGGGGAAAAATAGCAAATTTGAGTTATTGAAGGAAACACGTACCTAGTGGGTTAGCAACAAAAATGTGTACCGCATAATGAAATGCGACCCGCATCTCTTAATGAGTTATCGCATTTTTGGTCACATCATGAGCCAAATTCTCTGGAGAGGTCTGCGAAGGCAATGCGGTTCGCATAGTGGAAATGCGAACCGCAGAATGACTAACCCCTTTTCGCATTTTCAACTGAGACGTGGGCCAATTTCTCCGTGGCTGTCTGTGGTGGAAATGCGACTCGCAGAGTGCAAATGCGATCGCAGATTTGGTGATCTTCCTCGCATTTTGTTGCTTCCGTTTTTGCTCAACTCTCTATCTCACTTTGCGACGCAAATGCGTTTCGCATATATGAAATGCGATAGCATTTGTTTAGCATTCTTCTCTGCGACAGTTTATGCAATTGTAATCACTTTGCTCAACTTTGTGTTCACTTCACAACTCCTGTATCTGAAAATAATCCTTCACCCCAAACTAAGAACACACATAAATAACTAAGTAAAGAAAAAGAGAAGAAGAAAAGAAAACAAATTAAACAAAAATAACAATAATGAATACCACACATGGGTTGCCTCCCATGAAGCGCTTGATTTAACGTCGCGGCACGACGATGCTAAGATGCATCTGCATTCAGTCGGTAGGCAGTACATTATCATCTTGCAAGGCCAACTGCTCTATGACATGCTTTTCTCCACTTGTACCCAGATAGTGTTTCAGTCGCTGTCCGTTAACTTTGAAGGTTCGGAATCCATCCTCCGATGCCAATTCAACAGCCCCAAACGGAGAGACATTTATAACCTTGAAAGGCCCCGACCATTTTGATTTCAACTTACCTGGAAATAGTTTCAGCCTTGAATTAAATAACAACACAAGGTCTCCCACTTTGAACTCTCTCTTCAAGATCTTGGAGTCATAAACGAACTTCATTCGTTCTTTGTAAACCGCTGCACTCTCATATGCATGGCATCTGAATTCCTCCATTTCATTCAATTGAGCAAGCCGTAAGGCTCCGGCCTCCGCCCAATACATGCCCGGCAACGGCGCCAAAATTTGATCCGCTCAAATTACACCTTAATAATAGTGTAAGCGATGGATATCAAATATAGTAACCCAACTAGGTTGGGGTCGAATCCCACAGGGAATAGGCGTGAAACGAGTATCTGATTAATGTAATATTTCACTTAGCCTTAATTCGATCAAGTAACAAAATAAAATAAATTGATGTTGAGTACGTAAAGAAAATTAAACTAATAATTGCAGATTAAAAAGAATAATTGAATAAATTTATGAAATCGAGATACTAAGGTTATGCTCCCCCTAATGTAGTAGAATGCATTGATATTGATATTAACTTCCGCTCTTGATATGCAATTGGTTCTTAATAGTGTGATATCCGATATTTTCCAATATTTGGATAACGTATCCTCTTATGATTCTCCCGAATACATTAGAGTCGAAATTACGAATACCCAATCTTTTGCCGACTTAAAATCCTCTTATTCCTAAGTGATTTTGTTAAACAAGGGTTAAAGCCTTGAATCGTCGTTACTTATTTCTACCAAATCCTATCTCCCTTTTCCAAGGTTCAATAGCTTAAAATTGGCACCCGTTAATGTTTGCAACCACTAACGATTTAATTAAGAACGAGAAATAAATAAACGTCAAGATTCTTTCGAAATTGGAATCAAAATCAATTACTCAATAACATTCCACCCATCTAGGGTTCACAACCTTAGTATTAAAATTTAGCTACACATATTTAAAACTAAAGAACAAATAATAAAAGTTGAAATCATCTTACAAAAATATGGATTTTCAAGTTTTGATCACCCAAATATCTCTCCCCAGTTGAAATTAACCAAAAGCACTATTTTGTGCTCTGAAATCTGACAAGTCTCTTTGCACATAACCCTAGAGAGGCTATTTATAGAGGCCCAAAAACCGAGGCGAACTGGAATAACTGCTGGGCCGTCTTAGTCTTCTGCGATCGCATTCCTGTCGCATAATAGGAATGCCGTCCGCAGAAATGGCATCTTGTATCGCATACTGCACTAGTACTTCTCCTTCCTATCGCACTTCAGAATGCGAACCGCAGATTGATTCTGCGATCGCATCCCTTCGATTTTTCACCTAAAATTCTGTCTGCATCTGCGATGATAATGCGATTCGCATTTACCTTCTGCGATCGCATTGTTGACAATGTTCTTCTTTTAACTTAGGCTTGGAGTTCTGCCTGTCTTTGCGATCATAGTTCCAATTATGCGACTCGCATATTCACTTTGCGATTGCAGAATTACTTCTGTTGAATTGTTGACCTCTTTTCTTGCCTTTGAACGGCTTTTGACCTTCTTTTTACGCTTTTGGGCTTCTTTCATCCATGTACTGAAACTACACGAAACTGGGTAAATATCATGATAATTAGCAAGTGGAACAAGCAGTTTCTAATCAAATAGTATCAATATGTGCCGAAATTTCCCGGCACATCACTGTACAAATCTTGCTGCGTGGCAGATATTGAAATCTCTAAATTTCCCCACAAATGCCCCCGTAGGCGCGTCGCCCCAGCACCGCTGTAATATTTACATAGCCAATGTCCTATTTCAGCTAGAAGAAGGTGGTTTCCTCTGGGCCCGACCCTACTTGGTATAAATAGATGAAAAAACGTTGTTTTCTATACTTTTGACATACTTTGGACATTCGGAGGCTAAGGAGGAGCTGGAAGACAAAACCACAAGGTTTCATCATTCCTTCCTCACTCAAGACTTGAGTTAGGATTGAATTTATGTTTTCCCATACTTTAAATTTATTTATGATGAATTGCTCCATATCCATGAAGTAGTTCTCTTTAGAGTTTGATGAATTTGGTGTATTGATTGTTTGTTGATTATAACCCTAGTTTTATGTATTAAATCATTTTGGATGATTTAATTATTGCATATATATTCACTAGTTCATGTAATCGAGAGAGGCATAACTTGTGATATCCTAGCATTATATTGTTGGTTGAGTTCATAGATTCTTCTAAGTAATCGAAAGAGGCTAGTTGAATAATTGGTTTAAACCTAGTTAGGAGAATAATCAAAAGAGGTTTTCCTAAAGACCAATTCATTACGCATTCTTGCATATCTTCACGTGCTTAAATTGGTTCATCTTGTGAGGTTAAGACTTAATCGAGAGAGGAGCTTTTGCTGAACCTTTGAACTAATAATTGAATGAATTCGAGAGACTCACTTGAACATTAGAAGTAAATTATATAGAGTTAGAACCCTATCTTCTCCCGTTGAGAACCTTTTTTGCTTATTCCTTTTTTCGATTATCATTAGTCAATAACTTTAGATTCTTAGTTAACTTTAGTTAGATATCTTATAAATCTCAACTATTGATCATCTTGGATAGAAACCAAGCTAGAAACTAGGAGAATATTGTTTAAATCCAATTCATATGGATACGGTATTATACTACACTATATTTGATTAGCGAGAAGAATTTAAGTGTGTGTTTTGAGCACGTCATATTTTGGTGCCGTTGCCGGGGTTTGGCAATCAATAGTGTTTGAAATAGTTTGTAGCAGTAATTTAGGAATTTTTTTGTTGTTTTTCTTTTATTTTGTTTGTTCCTTTTTACGTTTGGTATTGTTAACAGTGCGCAGGTTATAGGGTTAGATTGGTGCACGACTCGAGCTTCTGCGAACAAAGTGCTATCATACGAACCCCTGATAGAAAAATAACAACGACAGCTGAGGAAGGAAAGAGATCTCACCGAGACAACAGAAAAGGTTGGGCAATCCTCAACCAAGGAAATATGGCTGGAAAAGGTGATGATAATGTAGATTTGGCTGCAAGGGAGGCAGCACAACAACGAGAAAAAGCTACACGGGATGTTGAGGAAGCAGCTATTTGAGATGCACAGGTTATCTATGAAAAAGAGATGGGTCGGAGAATTGCTCAAAATCAATCCTTGGCTGCAGACAAATTCGGAAATACGGCTCCCATGTCTGGGAGACAATAAGGCGATTATGCTAGACCGGTTTACAACCAAGGTTTATCAAGTGTCAAAGCACCTCCGCTTGCAGGTAACAATTTTGAGTTGAAGCAAGGGTTGCTTCAAACCCTTCAAAATTGATATGTCTTTAGAGGGAAGATGAAAAAAGATCCAAATACACATCTAATGGACTTTGAGGAGATTATGAACACCTTTCAATACAATGGAGTGTCAAAAGATGCATTGTACTTAAGGGCGTTCCCCTTCACACTCAAAGATGATTCAAAGCAATGGCTTCTACGCTTTCCCACGGGATCGATTAGAACATTGGAGGAGATGACCAGATATTCCTTGATAAATATTTCTCCTCTGCTAAAATGTGTAAGTTTAGAAGAGAACTCCATAACTTCTGCCAGAAAGAGACTGAAACTATTTTTGAAGCATGGGAGAGTTTTAAGGAGATTATTCAAAAGTGTCAACATAGTGGAATTGAACTCTTGATGCAACTCCAGGACTTTTGGGATGGATTGACACCAGCCTCATGTAGAACATTGAGCAACGCAGCTGGAGGCCCATTGATGAAGAAGACTCCAGCGGAGATAGTTACAATTCTTGATGTGTTATCTGAAGCTGCTAATCAGTGGCCCTTTGAGAGTGCTGAAAGAAGAAGATCAACTGGTGTTTACCAAGTTGATGCTAATACATCTGTGCAAGTACAACTTTATGCTATGGCTAAAGAAATAAGGATCCTGACCTTAGCCTTGATACAAATGAGCCTCACACTACTTGTGATATATGTGGAAGAGGATACCCTACTCATGAGTGTCAAGCCTTAACTGAGGAAGTGAATGTTGTGGGAAATTACAATTTTAATGCAATGAGTCAAGGGAACCCCGGTATTCATGGAGTTCACCTAGGGGTACCGCGAATGCACGGCAACAAAATAACTCTAGACCCAAGGGACGAGGAGCTCCAGCATTCCTAAATGAACAGATGCAGCAATTTCAATCTCAACAGGCCATTTAGTCTGGATAGAAGATCTCATGAAGGCCTTCTTCCTGAAAACTAATGAGATACTTGAAACTCTCGCAGCTATACGGGAACATGGAGCAGCTATCAAAGAATTGGGCACATCTTTTCAGAACTTGGAGAGACAGTTTGGGCAACTTGCAACAATATTATCTGAGAGGGCTCCAAAAACTCTCCATGCTAACACTTAGAGAAATGCCAATGAAACAGTGAATGATATAACCTTGAGAAGTGGGCAAGTGACAAAAGATCCCACCCCGGTCCAAAATGATGTGAAACTTGAAAAAGAAAGTGGGGAGCTGCTAAAGAATGATGTTGATAAATAGAAGAAGGGCCAGATAAAAGCTGAGAAAAAGAATAAGTGAGAAACTTCGAGACAGGAGGAACATGATGAGAGCAAGCTTATGCCTGCGCTACCTTTCCCCAAAAAGCTATATAGAGAAAAGCTAGACAAACAGTTTGAGAGATTTCTGGATGTGCTTAAACAGTTTCATGTAAACTTATCGTTCATAGAAGTGCTCTCACAAATGACTTCTTATGCTAAATTCTTGAAAGAGATCCTTACCAATAAGATGAAAATAGAGGAGGCCTTAGTGGTGAAGCTCACAGAGCATTGCAGTGCAATATTGCAAAATAAACTCCTACAAAAGTGTGGAGATCCTGGGAATTTTACTATACCTTGCTCTTTAGGAACTATTAATTTTGATAAGTCTTTATGTGATTCAGGTGCCTCAATTAATTTAATGTCTCTACCTCTTTACAGGAAACTGTAGAAGGAGATTGGAGAGATAAGGTCTGCACCAATATTGTTGCAGCTGGAAAACCAAACGACTTTAATTCCTAAGGGGAAAGTGGAAGATTTGTTAGTCGGGTGGATAAGTTCGTATTTCCTATGGATTTTATTGTGGTGACGATGGAGGAAAACAAGGAGGTCCCCCTCATCTTAGGAAGAACATTCTTAGTGACGGGAAGAGCGATATAAGATACATGAGAGAAAACTTATGCTTAGAGTGGGTGAGGAGACTGTGACTTTCAAGATGGATGGAGAAAAGGCGGTGGAAAAAGGAAAACCAGCTGCCAGTGTTGAGGAGAAATTGAGGGGCTCGAAAGAGAAAGCTGTAGTGAGCGAGAAAGATAAGTGTGGGATGTACCCCAAGAAGGCTGAGAAGAAGCTGGCTGCATGGATGTGTGATTTAGTTCGGGTGCAAAGAATAGAGCTCGACTTCGACTCAGACCCCGCCTAGATATTGATGAAAGTTTCTTCTACCTTATGCTTTTTAATTGTGTGTCATAGGGACATGCCACAACTTAAAGTGTGGGGTGGGGGATATTTGTATGTATATATGTATGTATATTAGTTTTCTTTTTGTTAGTTGTAGTAGTTGGAGATAGAGAAAAAATAAAAAAAATCATAAAACTTTTTAAAATTTTTTATTTTTCCCGACGGTGGATATCATCAACAAGTTTCTTGAGGGATTAAAGTCGAAAGAAAAAGGACAAAAAGATTTTCGTTTGTAGGAGGTGTAATAATTCCCCCTTGTTTTTTTTTTTTGTGGCGCGGTTCTTATCCAAGGGTTTTGTTTGAACCGGGTGTAGTTAGTAGTAGCTTTTATTATTTTTTTTAGGAGTAGCAAACCTCGTGCTATGATTTGAACTAAAGGCAACATCTCTTAACTTTATTATTCATTGAGAATAGTAAGTGCTTTAGCTGTGACGCTTAGGCTCAGTTTTTAACTCTTGTATAAGTACCTTAAATTGTATGATCTTATCTTTGCTTAACTTCTTAGACTAAAGTGTCTTGATAGTCCAATCCTGAGTGAGTTATGTGCCATGTGTGTGTGATGTTTTGTGTTATTATATGCATTGCATTTGATGTCTAAAACTTGCCCCGTGTGTTTGCAAAGCAAAATAGTTGTTTATTCAGTTATGGAAGTGATATAGGGGTTTCTTTGTTGAGCCAATTATATGCTTTTATCCACCTAATTGTCATGTATCTTAATTAACCCTTTTGAGCCTGTAATAATTTTTCTTTAGCAACCACATCACAAGCCTTACCCATTCGTTTGAATGGACAATCTATTTGAACCATGTACCTCTAGTGAGCACTTGAATTTGTCATGAACTTATAAAAAGTTGAAGTGTGAGGTGGTTGGTTTGGCTTTTGAGTGAAACTATTGAATAAGGCGAAAGGTGCAATGTGTAGGAAAATTAAGAGCCACTTGACTTGAAAAAGAAAGAAAGAAAAAATAATAAGTGTATAATGGTGAAAAATATTCCTTGATAGTGGCACCTTTATGTAATTGTGCTTAAAGAAGTAGGGAATTAACGCATATTGATATGAAGGTGAAGTTATGGTTTAACATAAGTGTGAGGTTTTGAATGGCTAATGGCATGTATTAAAGTGCTTAGGGAGGTGTAGTCACTCTTATATCCAAAAGTATCCTACCCATCCTGCAGCCTACATTACAACCAACTAATGTCCTACTTGATCCTTGACTGAATGAGCTCAATTAGTAGAGTAGTACACTACGGGCAAGCCTATGGTACGTCTTTTATGGCATATGAATGTTACTTCTGAGAGTGAATGAATTATTTCTATCTTGAGTTCCTAATTTTTCTTAAATTTTATTGTGTGTGGAACTACTCTCTATTATCATGTGAGGGCACCTGATTCATGAAGGAAAGGTAATATTATAGACCTTTGTGTTGGAGTAAGTGAGCGGGTTGTGAAAAATGCGTGGTGCGTTTGAGTCAAATCTTGTGGCGAGGGTGTTACAGTATTGTGCTTAATCTATTTTAAATATTCGTGGTATGATGAGTTATGAGAGTTGTTGAAAAAGGTCGTGTTTATATAAAAGTGCAGTTTGATTGCTCGAGGGTGTTTATGGTAGGTCATAATTTTGTGTTTTTGTCGCTTATTGCACTCTATTTCACTGCACTTTATTTGTGTTTGAGCTTTAATTGGTAATGTTTTGTACTTATTGTGTGTTTTATGCCTTGTAGGAGCGATTCCAAGTGATGTAGAGGTTATGGAGCTAATTCGAGATATTTTGAACTTTGAACTTTGAGTAAAAGCCCAAAGGATTAAGCTGGGATCGTGTTTGGGGGTCGAGGACAGAGTCTACACATCAAAAATCGAAGTTTGAACTGTAGTCTAACAAATCCCACACCCGCGGCACGTGGAGTACTGCTGCTGTATAAATCTTGTTGCCTGACAGATGTTGAGCTCTCTGGATTTCTCCACTAATGACCCGCATGGCGCGTCACCCCATGTGGCGCGCCTGTGTAATTTTTAAAGAGCCAATGTCCTATTTTGGCTTGGAGAATGTGGTTTCATCTGGGTCCGACCCTACTTCGTATAAATACATGGAAAAACGTTATTTTCTAGACTTTTGACATACTTTGGACCTAAGGAGGCTAAGGAGGAGTTGGAAGAGCAAAAGCACAAGGATTTCGTCATTCCTTCCTAACTCAAGACCCGGGTTTGGATTGAATTTAAGTTTTAGTTTAATTTTCTTTTTTATGAATTGCTCCATATCTATGAAGTAGTTCTCTTTAGAGTTTGATGAATTTGGTATATTGATGATTTTTTGTGGATTATAACTCTAATTTTATGTATTGAATCGTTTTCGATGATTTAATTATTGCATATATATTCACTAGTTTATATAATCGACAGAGGCATAACATGTGATATCTTAGCACTATATTGTTGGTCAAGTTTATAGATTCTTCTAAGTAATCGAAAGAGGCTAGTTGAATAATTGATTAAGCTAGTTCGGAGATTAGTCGAGAGAGTAGTTTTTGCTGAACATTTGAACTAATAATTATGTGAATTCGAGTGACTCACTTGAATATTAGAAATGAATTATGTAGTGATAGATTTGGAACTATTTTCTTGCACCTATCCTATCAAAACCCTATATTCTCCCATTGATAACCTTCTTTGCTTATTCCTTGTTTCGATTGTCATTAGTAAGTAGCTTTAGATTCTTAGTCAATTTTAGTTAGAAATTTATAAATCTCAAATGTTGATCATCTTAGATAGCAACCAAGCTAGGAACTACGAGAATACTATTTAAATCCAATCTTGTGGATAAGATATTATACTATACTATATTTGATTAGCGAGCAGAATTTAAGTGTTTGTTTTCGAGCTCGTCTATAGTCCACCGCTAGCAAGATGTACTTGTTTCCTCTTGACTGTGACGACCCGGTAAATCGTCTCATGGGTTACTGCTCCGTCTTCCCCAATATCTGTATCATTAATCCTTGTTATCAGTGTTTTAGGTAATTTAATTGAGTAAGTTGCATTCGGAGTGAAATCGGTAAGAAATGAGAAACTTAGTCTCTTTCAAGGAGGCTTAAGTTGTAAAAGTCAATTGTATGTTGACTTATGAGTTAGAAGGATCGGATGTGAATTCCGATGATTCGGTTAGTTTCGGGAGAGGATTTATGACTTAGGAGAGTGATCGGAATTAGTTTTGGAGGTTCCGTGTAGAATTAGGCTTGAATTGGTGAAGTTAGAATTTTGGCGATTTCCGGTTGACAGGCGAGATTTTGATCCGAGGGTCGGAATGGAATTTCGAAAGTTGATGTAGCTTCGATATGTGATTTATGACTTGTGTGCAAAATTTCAGGTCATTCGGACGTGGTTTGGTCGGATTTAGATCAAAAGAGCGATTTAGAAGATTTTGAGATCCTTAGGCTTGAATCCGATGCGAATTTGATGTTATGATGTTGATTTGAACGTTCCGAAGGTTGGAACAAGTTTGAATAATGTTATGGGACATGGTGGAGTGTTTGGTTGAAGTCCCGAGGGTCTCGAATGGATTTTGGATGGTTGATGGAGTTTAACTTTGGCATTTCAAGAAGGTGTCGATGTCGTACCTTCAAGAATAACAGGTATCATATTATGCAAATGAACTCTAAATTAAGTTTTTATTGAAGCATTAGATCCGTATCGAAATTTCGGAGCCATAGCAAAAAGAATCGTCCAAATCGGACATCGTATGAGAAAGTTATGCCCATTTTTGTGTCGAGGAAAACAATCTGAAGAAGCGTCAGAAATGCGAACCGCAGAATGTGAAATGCGAACCGCATTTTGGCCCAGAATGTCGCATTTTGAGGCAAAAACTGGGGCGAGAAATGCGACCAAAATGCGAACCGCAAAGATGAAATGCGGACCGCATTTTTGGCATTGGGGATCGCATTTTCGACCTTAAAGGGGTGTTTTAACCCGATTTTTGACACTTTTTAAGTAGAACCCAATGCCCATCTTGTTCTATAAGACCCATTTTCGTTACCCACGAAGAAGAACACCTTCAAACACCATAGAATCACAATAAATCAACCTCAAAACCATATCCAAAGGAGATTTTCATGGACAAATTCTTAGAGGAAGAGTCTTGGTCATCTTAAACATACTTGGGGCCATAGAACTCGAATTGAAACAAGTTTTGAAGCAATTCTTGGAGGGTTTCCAAGAGAAACATCGGGGTAAGTATTCCTAACTAAATTTTTGAGGAATTACCTCAGTTCATCACTATTTTTAGCAATTAATTGGTAATTTAAGTGGGAAAAATTGTGGGAAAACCCTAAAGCTTAGACTTGAGGGTTGGAGGTCGATCCGGTATCGGAATTCGAATAATTTTATATGGTTAAACTCGTGAGAAGATAAGGAACCCGTTGGAGTGATAATTTCTTAATTTTGAGAAGTGGGCCCGGGGCTCGGGTTTTGCTATTTTCGGGATTTTCTAGTAATTTTGATTATTTTCGCTTGGGCTTTGTCCCCATAGCATAATGTGACGTAATTTATTCTGAATTTGAATAGATTCGACGCACGTGGAGGCCAATTCAAAGGGCAAAGGCGTCGCGGGCTAAGGATTTAGCCGATTTGAGGTGAGTAATGTTTGTAAATGATGTCCTGAGGGTTCGAAACCCCGGAATTGTACATCGTAGTGCTATGTTATGTCGTTTACTGCTGGGGATTGTGACTTGGTCCATCCCGAATGATGATTTTAACACGTAATTGATTGAAACTCATTGATATCATCATACTTGGGCATCTCGCCGATTATATGAACCCTTCAGGGATATCTGTCATTGTTTATTACATTATATTTGGGCATCTCGCCGGTTATGTGAACCCTTCAGGGGTATTATTTGGCATCTGGCCGGTTATGTGAAAACTTCAGGGGTATTGTTACTGCATTGATTCATTTCATAAACTCGGTTGAAACTTAAATGATAATTTCAAATGATTTAAATGGATCGGGTGGCACGCCGCCACGAGATGTGACATGCATGAATCGGGTGACACGCCGTCACGAAATACTGCGCTACTGAACCCCCCACAGTAAGCGCGGGGTACCCAGGGAACAGGTGGCACGTTCGCCACAATAGTCATGACTTGCATTGCATTTGCATTGCATTTTTGGTTGTGTTGGTGTTGTTTCCATTTACTTCACATTATCTATTTGAGATGTTACATGTTTTTACTATTCCATCGTGGATTGCTTTAAGTCTTATGTGTTTCTTACTTTCAGTCATTATTTATATTTATTACTCACTGAGTTGGAAGTACTCACATTACTCCCTGCACCATGTGTGCAGATTCAGGCGTTATCAGTTCCACCCCGAGGTACTGACTACTACTATTGTCAGGGTGGTGATTCAGAGATTACGAGGTAGCTGTTGGCGTTCGCAGCCCGTATCTCTTTTATTTTGTTATTTCCACTTTCTTCAAACAATTGTGCCAAAGATATTGTAATAGTTATTGTATTATTAGAATTTCATTAGTGGCTCATGACTTCGTGACACCCCGATCTGAGGGTTGTAGTCGGGATGGTTTACTATATTTTTCCGCAATTTACCGTTATTAAACCATACTTATATTATTTTTGTATTGTTTAACTGTTAAAAATGAAGTTAGTTTGGATTGGCTGGCCTTGTCTTCATGAGAGGCGCCATCACGACCGAGTTGGGATTTTGGGTGGTGATAGAGTTAGTATCAGAGCCTAGGTTACATAGGTCTCACGAGTCATGAGCGGGTTTAGTAGAGTCTTGCGCGTTGGTACGGAGACATCTGTACTTATCTTCGAAAGGCTGCAGAACCTTTTTAGGAAAACTCCAAATTTTTGAAAACTCTTGTCGTGCGAACTTGTTGATCCGAGAACTAATACTTCTGCTATCCTGTTCTCTCATAGATGGTGAGGCCACGAACTACTGGACGAGGTGGACGACAACCAATACCACCCACTGAGGCCACCAGAGGCCATAGACGCGGTCGTGGTCGTGGTAGAGGCAGAGTGGCGAGGGCAGCATCTGTTGATCCACTAGCTGCCCCATCCCAGGAACAGGCTCCAGCAGCCCCAGTTCAGGCACCAGATGTGCCTGCAGCTATTCCAGGTCTTCAGGAGACCTTGGCACAGATTCTAACCGTTTGCACTAGCCTAGCTCAGGCGGTTTCAGCCACCACAGCCGCAACTACTTCACAGGCCGGGGGAGGCAATTTGACTCCAGTTGCCCGTACGCCTGAGCAGGTAGTGCAGGGACTTCAGATGCTGGGGGTACCTCCAGCCCTGCCGGTTGCACCAGCTCAAGAGTACGTAGTACCAGTTATGCCAGACGATGAGCAACGTCGTCTTGAGAGGATTGGTAGACTCCAGCCTCCGTCATTCAGTGGTGCTGAGGGCGAGGATGCCCAAGGTTTTCTTGACAAGTGTCAGCGAATGCTTCGGACAGCCGGGATTCTTAAGTCTAGTGGTGTGGCATTCACCACATTTCAATTCACGGGGGCTGCCTTTAATTGTTGGGAGGCGTATGAGAGGCGTAGGCCGGTTGATGCAACGCCCCTTACTTGGCAGCAGTTCTCCGTTCTTTTCTTGGAGAAGTATGTGCCGCAGTCCCGCATGGAGGAGCTGCATAGACAGTTCGAATGGCTACTACAGGGGGATATGACTGTGTCGCAATAGGAGTCAAGATTTTCTGAGTTGGCTCGACATGCTGTCTGGATGGTTCCGACTGATCGTGAAAGGATCAGGAGGTTTGTGGATGGTCTTAACTATAATCTCCGTTTTTTTATGACGAGGGAGAGAGAATTGGGTGCTACTTTTGAAGAAGTGGTGGACATAGCTCGCGAGATTGAGACGGTTCGCCGTCAGGAGCGAGAGGAGAGGGAGGCTAAGAGGCCTCGAGGATCGGGTAATTTCAGTGGTGCTCCTTCCAGAGGCCAGTTTCAGCAAGGTAGAGGCCGTTCATTCATGCCTGCCTAGTCAGTGAGCCCAGGGTATAGTGGGGCATCTGCAGGTCGTGGCTATCATGGGTTGTAGCAGGGCCAGTCAACACTTAGCGCCCTGCCAGCTCATTCTCCGTCAGCCCAGGGTCCGTCTAGACCGAGTGCATCTGCTAGAGCACCAGTGAGCTGTTATGAGTGTGGCGAGATGGGCCACATACGGAAATATTGTCCTCATCGTGGAGCTAGATCGTTCCAGCAGAGGGGTCAGCCCTCGACTTCTGCTCCAGTTACTTTATCACCCGCCCAGCCAGCTAGGGGTGGTGGTCAGGCAGCTAGAGGTCGCCCTAGAGGGGGAGGTCGAGCAGGCGGTGGCCAGGCTCGATTCTATGCTATTCCAGGCAGGACAGATGCCAGTGCTTCGGATGCCGTTATTACAGGTATTGTTTCAGTCTGCCACAGAGATGCCTCTGTATTAATTGATCCTGGTTCCACTTATTCATATGTGTCTTCATATTTTGCTCATTATTTGGGTACGCCCCGTGAGCTTCTTTCTCTACCTGTTCATGTGTCTACCCCGATGGGTGACACTGTCGTTGTAGACCGTGTGTATCGGTCGTGTGTAGTAACTATTGGGGGTATGGAGACCCGAGTTGATCTATTGCTATTAAGCATGGTAGATTTTGATGTTATTTTGGGCATGGATTGGTTATCTCCATGTCGTGCTATTTTAGACTGTCATGCTAAGACAGTTACTTTGGCTATGCCGGGTGTGCCGCGGATCGAGTGGCGTGGCGTGACTGATTATGTTCCCGGTAGGGTGATATCATATTTGAAAGCCCAACGTACGGTTGGGAAGGGTTGCCTTGCATACCTAGCATTCGTAAGGGATGATGGAGCTGAGACTCAAAGTATCGATTTGTTCCAATTGTGCGGGATTTTCCCGATGTATTTCCTGCAGACCTGCCGGGCATGCCGCCGGACAGGAATATTGATTTCGGTATTGACCTAGTGCCGGGCACTCAGCCCATCTCTATTCCACCGTATCGTATGGCACCAGTAGAGTTGAAAGAATTAAAGGAGCAACTTTAGGAACTCCTAGATAAAGGGTTCATTCGCCCTAGTGTGTCACCTTGGGGTGCACCGGTTCTATTTGTGAAAAAGAAGGATGGAACGATGAGAATGTGCATCGATTATAGGCAATTGAACAAGGTAACGATCAAGAACAAATATCCTTTGCCTCGTATTGAAACGACGTCGTTTTCTGTTTGGTCGGATTCGATCTGGACCGTCGATCTGAGAAGATCCAACGGTCCGGAACTCATTCCCCATTAATATATATATATATGTCTTAAACTCCCCCCCCCCTCCCTCCTACCCATTTCAGCTTCCGCCCAAATGACCCCTTACCCTAAAAAACCCTAGCCGCCACCTCGCCCAACCCCATGGTCATGGCCATACCTCTCCAAATCTACCAAAATCTGGCCAAAAAATACACACATGAAGATCCTTACTACTTCCCCCTCTCCCTCGTTCCAAATGTTCCCTCTTCTGATACCCTAGCATCACAAAAACTTTCGGATTTTAGGCAAAAAATCAGAAAAATCATGAAAGTGTCAAAAATTCGATTTTTGAAGTCGATTTGAGTACAAATCGACCTTAGCCGTGTGTTATAATTAAGAACACACGGTTAATGTCAATTTTACTTAAAATCAAAGCTTTGCATGTCCAAAATCAAGGTAATAACCTTTCATTTTTCTGTTTTTCAGCTTCATGGTCATTTTTCAAACATACTTTCATCTTCTACCCATTTCTATATTTTTTTAAGTGGGCTGATTTTTGAGTCTATGAAAGTAGGGCTTAAAATCAAGCCCAAAGTGAAAAGCTGGAAAGTTGATGACTGCTTTGGGCCGGGTCGGTCCTGACCCGCTAAAATTAAAAAACCAGTAGAAGCAATAAAAGAACATAAGGGGGCATAAAGGAGTTTGGGGAAAGTTAGAAACAGATGGTTGTTAGGAGAATCAAGGGGTCACGTGAAAGAGGGATAAAATCTGTTAAGGGGAGGGGTTTTGGCGTGTGAAAGATTTTGGTGTGTGTGAGGGATAACAGAAAAAGAGAATAAAATCTAAATAAAAATCTAAAAGAAAGGGGTTTGTTCTGTTTTTGAGGGAAGTATAAAAAGAGTAAAAGAGGTCGTTCAAAAGGGGGGTTCTGGGAAGAAAAGGAGTGAACAAAGAAGAGAGAACAAAGTGATATAAAAATCTAAGCAGTAAAAGAAAGTTGAGGGACTCTTTCTAAAATTCAACATTTGATTCGTTTGAAGCTGTGCCAAGTCGAAGCTGCCGTTAGTTTGCTGCTCGCTTTGCCAAAGACATTTAGAGCATTCATAATAAGTAGGTATGTTCTGATTTCGTTTGTAAGTGCGCAGAAATATGTATAAATTCTGTCATTCCCGTTTGTTGTTTTACTGTTGCATATATTACCTTTCGTTGAGATTTGTTTACCTCGTTTAAATTATTAGTTCATAATCCATAGCTGCTTTGACTTCGTTAAAGGATTACCATCGTTTCCTTACTTATTCCCTTCTCTGAATGCTTTGCTTATGTATTCCTCACTGCTGCTAGTCTACTTTGGGGTTCATTAAATCAATACTGCCTCGCGTGCGTATGCTGGTTTGGTTTTGTTGACTCTGATATGTTCTGTTACTAAGTAGGCAGTGGCGCATATGCATCTATTTGTAGCAATAAAGAAGTCGAAATACCTAATGCATCTATGTTTAATTTCGTGTGTTTAAGTATTTGTATGCCCTGCTAGAATCTGTTTATAATCGTCTTTGCAAGCTGAAATTTAGATTTGAACTTGTTTAAGTATTCAAAAGGCCATGTCACGAACTCAACTTGTTTAATCACAGTCATCTGTGTATTAGCTCTGATTTGTAATTTGAACTGTAATTAGTTCATGTGAATCATAATATCAAAAGGCGAAGCCTGTCACTACTGCCTATCTCTAAGATTGCTAAACTCAAATCTAGAATGTTTTCTACAATTTAAGACATGGCCAATACTCTAAAATGGTAACACATGTTCTGAAACTGTGAACACTGGTATTACATAGTTTAGGTTAGTTCATTATGAATGGCTGTTTGAAAGTTGCTATAGTACAAAGATGGTTATGTCTGTGACTGTGTTTATTGTTACATGATAACTTCATCATAAACAATGGGTATGAGTGAGTACCATATGATTACAATTTAGTTCATCATCCAGAACAAACATGCCTACTGCCCAAATGTCCATATGATAAACACTGTTTATTTCCTTGATTCAGTGACAATATGCATTTAATATTATTCTGTCCTGTTTATTCCTTGTGCTCAAAATATTTGTTTATAAAACTGGCTAAAAATGGACTGGATTTATGTCCAAAGTATGTTTCCTTCCTATTTCATAGATGTTAGTCTAAACATGAATGTTGTCATTTAGGATTGGTACTGAAATTTGACATGCATTTTGATCTATTTCGTTACTGATTTTGCTCTGGCCTTCCGTTAATTGGCTCGTTCTTTCGAACATTAAGAGTGAATCATTATTTCAATAGGCATCAATTGAGATCCCTGCTATCGACTAGCCCTTTTAAACATGAATATTTTTTCTTAACAAAGGTGCGCCACTTAGTTAATCATGATCATCAATGGCCCTCTCAATTAACTAAGCATAAAAAATATTAGAGTAAATAAGCCGTGAAGCATTTAAGCATTAGTAACCCGTTTTTCAATTCAATTAATTACATTGTGATTATGGGTACGGTTTCCATGGCATAATGACAATGTCGATTTCGAGGGTGCCTTTTAGGTGGTCTGATCTTAGCAGTTTTAATTAATAAAAGCTTTTAAACTAAGTCGAGGCGTGCCATACCAAATAAAATTACAAACATATGGCCCTCATTAATCAAACACTTAGAAACCAAGGTGCGCTATTAAGCAAATTGCATGGCCCTCGAAGAACTAAAAAACGCGTAGTGTACTTAAGGCGCGGTATTCTATTAATTTACTTTCCTAAATTCGGGTGCGCATTTATGTGACCCAAATCCAAATTCCCGATGTTTAATTAAATGGGGTTACAAATTATGGGTGCATTTATATGACGTGATTCGTGACATATTTTGATTAACATCGCAATTCTCCAATAATGTTAAAAACGGACAATCAAAAATGAAGGCAAATGCACTATAGGCTAGTAATAGGTATTAAAACCAGATAATAAGCCGATTATAACAATAAAGCGACCGTGCTAGAACCACGGAATCCGAGGGTGCCTAACACCTTCCCTCGGGTTAACAGAATTCCTTACTTAGAATTTCTGGTTCGCAGACTTCAAAAAGAAAGTCGAAATCTTCCTCGATTTGGGATAAAAATAAATCGGTGACTTGGGACACCAATTAAATATTCCAAGTGGCGACTCTGATAAAATTAAATAAATAATCCCATTTCAAATAATGTCACTTTAATTGAAAAAACTCTTTTATATATTCCTCCCTGAGGCGTGTACAAAAAGAGGTGTGACAGCTTTGGCGACTCTGCTGGGGATCGAACCCAGAATCTCTGGTTCAGGGTTCAAGAATTCGAGCTTAAAATGATCGTTATTTTGTGGTTTTTATCTGAGCTTTATTACCTGCTATGCCTAACGTGCTAAATACCGCTTTTACCGCTTTAATATTGTTTGAACTGCTCACAAACTGTTACGAACCCTTCTCTTCTCATCTTCGGGGAGATGCACGCTGGCCGTGACTCCCTATTCTGTTAGTGTCTTACCTTACATAAGAAAGAGGCCGGACAAGTTACAAAGTCGGGTGGCCTTTTGGTGCCCTGTACGTAGCCCCCTCCTCGGCTCGAGTTGTCCGCTCGGGTTCACCAGTCTAGACCAATACCCGGGTTTTAACTTAGAATAACGTGACCTCATGCCGGATCCCAAGTAGGAATGTTATTTTGTATCATGTGCATTTGACTTAGGGGACTCAACACAGGGGTTGAGTCCGTCTAGGACAGGTAACCTTGAATCAAAGACCATCCTGATGCATAATTTACGTGCTACTTGTGCATTATTTCATTTCGATTGGCGTGTTGACCAGCTATTGGAATAAATTAGATAAATAAAAAATAATGAAATATTGAAAAGTGGGGTATGAAAATTTAGGGTCGTTGCGCATAAAAACCTAGTGCCTGAAATAAGGCGAAACTCTGCCGAATTTTTTTTAGAAATTAAAAAAAAAAAAAAAGAAAAAAAGTATAAGGAAATAAATTGGTGGAAATTTCTAAATACCTTTAATAATATATATATATATATATAAAACAATTTCAAAATAGTTTTTCCCCTCCATGATAATAAGGATGTTTATTTTATTTTATTTTTTAAAAAATATTTTAGAATCCTGAAGTATCTTTCTTCTTTCAAGAATTTTATTTTTTTAGGAATATTTAAAAAATGGTTAGGTAGTGTCGCCTTTGCATAAATGGCCCAAATATCTCCGAAAGGACGCCGGAAGGCTGTTTTCACAAAAAACGACTACCTATTTTAAATTTTTGGCTACCCAGCAAGCACAGCCCTAAAATCTTCTCATTCGAAGTGCTGAAGGGCCGTATTTGCAACAGTAGCCGTTTAATTAAACATGTGAAAAAATAGTCCTTTTTCACTGATGTTTTTTTTTATCACTTTAAATGTGCAGAACGAGCACGATTTGAAAATGGAAATAGTAACCAAGATCCCGTTGGAGTTGAGAATGTGGTGGAACGATCTGACTGAGTCAGGGCAAAGCACAGTAAGGCAGTGTTTAGGGGGCCTTCCGGAATTGTTGACAATGAGGCCCCGGGGAGATATCATAAGGGCTCTAATTACGTTTTGGACCCGGCCCATAACGTTTTCCATCTCTCGGATTTTGAACTGACACCAACCCTAGAAGAAATGACTGGGTACATCGAGAGGAATGGAACCCCGCTAAGGCACGGATACCTAGTTTCCCCAAGGGCGGTTATCCCCCACAAGTTCCTGGACATGATGAAGATAAGCCGGGGGGTCCAGAACCCGGATTTGGCGAATGGTTTTGCTACCTTACAGTTCATTTATCAAAAATATGGTCACGTAGGGGGATTTAACAACCTAGGAAGCAAAACTTGTAGTAGAGAAAACCGACCAAAATGGGAGGAACATAGATGTTTTGTTTTCATGGTGGCATTTCTGGGTCTCATAGTATTCCCCAGAAAGGACGGACACATCGACATTCGGATAGCCGGAGTTGTTAGCACACTGCTGACTCAGGCCAAGAGTGTCCTTGCCCCTATGATTTTATCTGATATTTTCCGAGCTCTCACCGCTTGTAGGGCTGGGGAATTTTTTTTTGAAGGGTGCAATCTGTTGTTGCAAATCTGGGTAATCGAGCATTTATGTCAGCATCCCCAATACATAAAATATGCACCGGCAGGAAGAAGATACATAGCCGAATTCCAGGCCAAGGTTGGGAATGTTAGCGTGCCTGAAGGGGTCAACGGATGGATAGCCCGTCTCCAGTCTGTCACGGCAGAGCAGGTGGAGTGGGTGCTCAGTTGCTCTACAGTTGATGAAGTGCTGTATATGTTGGCTACCGGGCCGTATTTCCTCCTAATGGGCCTCAGGAGTATTCAACCTTACGAACCGTGCCGGGTCCTAAGACAGCTGGGAAGATGTCAAACGGTACCAGAGGATGAGGATCTTAGCTATCACATGATAGAAATTTGTGCCGATGGACAATTCCCAGAGAATGTGGTTAGACGGGTCTGGAGCGACTGTCAGTACTTGCCGGTAAACACCTGTGTTCGAGATTTGTCTCGGGGCGAAGTCTCCCCCGGGTATCTTACGCGGTATAAAAAGGATGCCGAGCCCGGACGACCAGCCAAGAGACCCCACCTCCAAGCATTTATCGAAGAGTCCCAAGCCCAATGGGACTGGTTAGCCAAAGAGAACGGGTATAAGGCCACTATAAGCAAATTAGAAAAACAGGTCCGTGATCTTCAGTTTGAGAAAGGGGTGCAAGCCGCGGCGGACGAGGGAGAAAAGAAAGAGTTGATCCAGGAAAACGAAGCCCTCAAAGCTCAAATACAACAGATGAAAGTAGCTGCCTTGAATCAAGAAAGAAGTCCGGCAGATGCAAAGCTTATCAGTGGTCTAAGGAAGAAAATAATAGAGTATCAAGATGGTCTGGACAAGTCTAAAGCAGAGCAGGAAAGACTCAGAAAACGATTGGCGGAGAATGTTGAAGGGCAGGCGCAATTCGTCCGACAAATGAAAAAGAGATATGAGGGAACAATTGTTGAGCTGAAAAGAAAGGTGACGGGTCTGGAAAATGAGGCCGAAAAACAAACTCGAAACTTTAAAAAAGACCGGGAGCACTGTTATGATTTAATGGCCCAGATGGAGCAGGATCTGCAACAGGTCCAAAATCAGAGCCATCGTGACCTTCAAGTATTAAAGGCACGGGACCAGCAAATAGGACGTTTGCTGCAAGAGAAAGGAATTATTCGAGAGAGGGTCCGAGCTATCGCCGAGTATGTTGTTGCAAAGTGCCAAGACTGCGAAGACATGACCCAGACTACTTTCTTCGCCGCAGTGATGACGTATGTCCGCCGGATAATGAATGACCTAGAACAGCTCCAAGGGGATCTTGCATAGAGGCCCGTGGCAAGACCGAATGATGTCCCACGGGCCCCAGGACCTGAACCTTTAATGTATTCTTAAAATTTTGCAATATGTATTTTCCTTTTTCTTTCTTATTTCAAGAGTTGTTTTGAGTCTGTTGTAGTCCATTTTCAAAGGTCGAGTCTGTAATAGAATTGCTTTATTTAATGAAATTGAAAGCTTACATCATTTGTTTCCATTTTTATTTATTTATTTTTTTTTCTTATATCTATTTAGAGTTGTGAAATATTGAAAAAAAAAAAATAAGGTAAAAGCCGCGATGAAGCATGCAACCATTGTGAAACATATAGAAATACATTTAACTGCTTAGGTACATCACACCCCAACATGTGATTACCTATCTGTTATTTGCCCCAAACTAATCGGTTTACTGTTGAGCATAGGTTTTGTTGGTGATTGGTTTTGTGGTAGTCTGGCGCATCACCCGTACTTCACGAGGTCAAAAGGAAGCATCGAGATGACATCAGAAGTGATACTGCCAACAATTCCTATCTCAGAGGAGAATCCGGTTTCAGGCATCTTGGTTCCCGAATCGGCAGCTGCCGAGGAAAATAGACTATTGCGTCTCCGCATGATGGAGATGTGGGACGCATGGACAAATGGGAAAGAGCCACCAAGTGCTATTCCCGAATTTCCTGAGCTCTTTCCTAGAGCTGGTGGAGCCACTAATATTCCTATAAGTTATCCACTGGGATATCCCACTATCACTGCCAACTTTGTGGGCATGCCCTCAGAAGAACATCCTCTGACATCAAATGCCGGCACGACATCAAACATATTCACCGCACCACCCGGTGCTGCCACAACGCAGCCTGCCTTGCCTCGGCCCAGTTTCAATCCTTCGCCATTTTCGTATCCGGCATATCCGTTTCCTGTTGAATCGGCTCAATTTCATACAACGACGTACACTCAAATGCCTAGATATGAATTTGCCCCGGCGCAAGAAACGAACACCAAGACTCCCGAGCAAGAAGAAATGGCAAGAAAAATGAGGAGTCTCGAACAAAGTTTGAAAAACATACAGGGTCTGAGTGGACAAAAAAGCGTTTCATATGCAGACCTGTGCATGTTCCCTCATGTACATTTGCCAGCAGGCTTCAAGACACCAAAATTCGAAAAGTATGATGGGCATGGGGACCCAATTGCCCATCTCAAGAGATACTGCAATCAATTACGAGGGGCTGGTTGAAAAAAAGAGCTTCTAATGGCTTATTTTGGGGAAAGCTTAGTCGATATCGCTTCTGAGTGGTACATGGATCAAGAAATATCCCGTTGGCATACTTGGGATGATTTGGCAAGAGATTTCGTCCGGCAATTCCAATAGAATATTGATATTGCTCCGGACCGGAATTCCTTAACAAAATTAAAGAAGAAAGCCATCGAAAGTTTCAGGGAGTATGCCGTCAAAAGGCGTGAGCAGGCGTCAAGGGTGAAACCTCCGATGGATGAGGCTGAAATGGTAATGGTGTTTTTGCAGGCACAAAAAGCTGATTACTAATCAAAATATGATGTCAGCAATGGGGAAGCCATTCGCTGAAGCTATAAAAATCGGCAAGATGGTAGAAAATGGATTAAAAACAGGATGGATCCTAAGCCAATCCGCAATCAGAGCCACCTCCCAAGACATTCAAGGCGGGTCTGGAGGTTTATCCAATAGAAATCAGAAAGAGGAATCAGCAATGGCCGCCTCAGGTTCAAGAAAACCTCGGCTACCTAGACCATTCTTCTCTGAAAGGGCTTCACAACATTACTACTCCCACCAGGGTATAGCCTATGCTCATCCACCATATGAGGTAATGAATGCCCAGCCATATGGCAGACCCCAACAACAGTTTAATCAGAACAGAGCTCCACCGGCTAGAAATCAACCTCCGTACCAGACCTACAACAATCCTCGACCCCTACAAAATAACTTCCGTGCCCGAGAGACGCCAAGGAGAAACTTCACACCCATTGGTGAAACATATCTAAGCATGTTCCCGAAGTTGGTTCGAATGGGTCTGCTTCAGCCTGTTCCCCCGAATCGGCAAATCCCAGAGTCACCTTCCTATCAAAGGGGCACCCGATGTGCGTATCACTCAGTGGTAGAAGGGCATGATACGGAGAATTGTTGGACATTGAAAATAGCGGTGGAAGATCTAATCGAACAAAAAAGAATAGTGCTGAGGGACGAGGATATTCCCAATGTAACCAATAATCCACTACCAGCTCACAGCAATAGGCCGGTTATTGGAATGATTTGTGAAGACAGGGAATTTGACCCAGCTTTGAAAGCCATCATTACCATAGCCGACACAGAAACAAAGCCAAAAGCTGTCCCAGAATAGGACAGAACAAAGAAGAAGAGCAAAACTGTTCCTCAGAAGGCTGAAGAAAAAGTAAAAGTTGAAACCGGGGCAATGCCCTCTAAAGATGCCGTTCTTTATGTCCCTCGAGGGTGCATGAAAGAAAAAATGCCATTGAGCCCTCCCAAGAGATTTGAGTTAAACAAGCAAAAGGCTCAAGTGTATGTGCAAAAGGGGACCTATGTGGCTCGGGCACCGGTATGCCCACCAAGGCTGAATGAGCCTGTGGTCATCGGTCGCGTGCCACAAAGGCCCATGGCGGATCCCACTGTCGTACCATGGAATTACAGCAAGACGATGGTAATATACAAAGGCAAGGAGATCTTGGGAGAAACTCAGGCAGACAACCGGGCCGAAAAGAAATTGAGGAAATCTGTGGGGGCTATGAAACAAATGTTATATGAAACCCACATGGTCCATCCCAGGGAAGGCTCGAGCACTGCTGAGGTGCTGTACATGGGACCAAATGCTAAACTGCAAAATTGGGAGGCTACGCCATTCCCAAACAAGCGGGAGTCCCGGTAGACCGGTCTTGCCACATTTTTCTTGCATCACGAGTTATCTCAGGGTGTAAATCAGATGTTTTTCTTTTAATTTCTTGTCCTTTAAAATTCCAAATGTAAACCCTGTTATCTTTAAAATTTTAATGAAATGAAATCAATATTTCATTATTCATCTCTTTTGATTTTGTTTCCTCTTTTCAGTTCTAATAATGCGGCTTCAAATAACATGACATGCTTGCGGACTTCATGCCTAGATCCAAGCACGCTATCTAACTGTGAAATAATGAACCAAGAACCCGCACTACTGTGCGCACATCGATTGGGGCAACACCATATATTTTGGTTTAGGGCACTGAAGCCGTGATACCGGCGGAAGTAGAGATCCCTTCCCTGCGGATCATTGTCGAAGCAGAGATCGAGGATAGCGAGTGGGTCAAAACCCGCCTGGAACAGCTAACTCTGATCGATGAAAAACGGATGGCCGCAGTCTGCCATGGGCAATTATATCAACAGAGAATGGCTCGTGCTTATAACAAGAAGGTACGGCCCAGAAAGTTCGAAGTGGGGCAACTTGTCTTAAGACGAATTCTTCCCCATCATCAAGAAGCAAAAGGAAAATTCGCTCCTAATTGGAAAGGCCCATATATAATCAGAAAGATATTGCCAAGAGGAGCGCTGTATTTGGGAGATGTTGAGGGAAATGATCCTGAAACAACAGTGAATGCAGATGCAGTAAAAAGGTACTATGTGTAACCTTTTTGTTTGAGATGACGAAGGCCTTCATTTCTGCTATCCAAACACTCCAATCCTTTGTTAACCCCTTGAGCCAGTCATTCTTCTTGTTCACCCTCTTTGGAACTCGAAAGCATCACTGGAAAGTTTAGTTGAAAAAAAAAAGAAAAAGAAGAAGAAAAAAAAAAAAGAAGAAAAAGAAAACAAAACAAAAACAAGCAAAAATCCCAAAAAGAAAAATGTAGCCTGAACTACGTTTGACTTGATTCCGAAAGGATACGTAGGCAGCCTCTCCCTGAGGTTCAGTCACACCAAAATAAAAATCCAAATTTCCCCAAAAAATGAAACTGGGGCAAATGTTATAACGTTTTGGCAATGTCCGCCTGAAATGTTCCAAAGTTGTAATTCAATCAAAATCCTCTTTTGCCAAACACCGTTCAAGTCCTTCCAATCAATCGATGAAAGGTTTCCAAAATTTGAAAATGCATTCAAAATGAGAGAAATAAAATGAGAGAGTCTTATTGGTGAAAACCCACGCGGGCACCGTAAGGCGACGTGAGCAGAGAAATTAAAAAATGAGAGAGTCTTGTCAGTGAAAACTCGCAAAGAGCACTACAAGGCGACGGTGAGAAGAGAAATGAGAGAGGTCAATTGGCGAAAACCCGCAAAGGGCGCCATTGATCGAAAAGTAAGAATCCTCGCCCCTATTGGTACTGAAAGAGTCCTGGCAAGGTTTCTCGGTTTTTAGAATATGGTTGTGATGGATGCATGAGGAAGTTGGATAGTTGCGAGATTGGGCATCCAGTCCAAGAAGCATGTCATGTCTATGTGAAGTCTGCATGCACCCCAGATAAGTCCTTCTCCCTTCCCCGAAAGGGACACTTTCTTAAATCCATTCTTTCATCTTTTGCTTACTTTTCTTTGAATCCCTTTCGGTCTAATTCTGCTTCCGAAACTAATACAAAGAAAAGGTGTCAAGACTAGTTTTACAGGGTCCCGCTAAATAACAGCCAGATCCAAAAGAAGTACCAGCCTCAGCGAGTGTATCAAGTCAGCCCCGACTGGCCATGATGGCTAATGCTCTGAAACCCCAAAGTTGTGAAAAAATGAAAAGAAAGCCAAAAACAAAAAGCCCCAGAGGCAAGAAAAGTCAAAAGACAGAGTCCCATATGGGCAAGCGGCCACAACAAATTTTGCAAATTGAGTCCTTTGGTTCAAGAAAGGAATCGACTTTCAGAAAAAATCAAGCAAGAAACGGAGGTTCTCGCCGAAAGTTAGGCCAGGATCAAGCTATCAGAACCATCGAGGCTACAAAAGCAATCACCATTTCAAACTAACAATTGCTCTTTGTTTGAAAATAGAAAATTGGTGCAGTCCAAAGCCACCTCGCAAGAAGCAGGTGTAACTAGAAGGAAAACTGCGCAAAGGCTAAAAGCAGCTTGGTAGCAATAATCATAGGGAAGTCCTCTCCAAACTCTTTTCTGCATTATTTTGGATTTCTTTGGCATAACCCAAAGACTTTTGTTTTTATTTTATCCCCGGCATAATCCATGGACCTCCCTGGCATAACCTAGGGACCTTTTATTTTTCCTTTATCCCCAGCATAACCTGTGGATTCTCCGGCATAACCCGTGAATTTCTTTGGCATAACCCAAAGACTTTTGTTTTTCTTTTATCCCTGGCATAACCCGTGGACCTCCCTGGCATAACCTAGGGACATTTTATTATTTTTTTTATCCTCGGCATAACCCGTGGATCCCCGGCATAACCTGTGGATCTCTTTGGCATAACCCAAAGACCTTTACCTTCATCCCCGGCATAACCCGTGGATCCCTTTGGCATAACCTAAAGGTTTCAACCCTCATCCCCGGCATAACCCGCGGATCTCTTTGGCATAACCCAAAGATCTTTATTTTCTTTTTTCCCCAGCATAACCCGTGGATCCCCGGCATAACCTGTGGATCTCTTTGGCATAATCCAAAGACCTTTACCTTCATCCCCGGCATAACCCGTGGATCCCTTTGGCATAACCCAAAGGTTTCAACCCTCATCCCCGGCATAACCCATGGATTTCTTTGGCATAACCCAAAGATCTTTATTTTCTTTTCTCCCCAGCATAACCCGTGGATTCCCCGGCATAACCCGTGGATTCCCCGGCATAACCCGTGGATCCCCGACATAACCTGTGGATCCCTTTGGCATAACCCAAAGGTCTTTTCCTTTATCCCCGGCATAACCTGTGGATCCCTTTGGCATAACCCGAAGGTTTTAACCTCATCCCTGGTATAACCCGTGGATTCCCCGGCATAACCCGTGTACCTCTTTGGCATAACCCAAAGATCTTTGTTTCCCTTTTCCCCAGCATAACCCATAGATTCCCCGGCATAACTCGCGGACCTCTTTGGCATAACCCGAAGACCTTTATTTTCTGTTATCCCCGGCATAACCCGTGGACTCCCTGGCATAACCCAAGGACCTTTTACTTTTTTCCTGGCATAACCTAGGAATTCTTTTTCTTTTCCCCAGTAGAATAGGTCAATAATACCCTCGGCATAACCCGAAAAATTTACTTTCTTTAGCATGACTCGATTGGCTTCCAGAATAACCTAGCAATCCTTCCTTTACTTTTAGACTTTTAGCTATAAATAACTCACAAAGTCATCCCAATAGAAACTGGGGCAGGATAATTTTGTCGTTTGATTTGGTGTCTGAATAGGTTTCTCCTTGAGGCACAGAGTCCGAGATGACTCAGAGGATAATTCTCTATCCAGAATAAAGAAGAGAAACGAATGAAAGGGAGTAAATTCAAATGTTACGATGAACAAGGATGCGACATATTCAAAATTGGACTAAAGTCACAAGCCTCGCATGTCTCGCCTTGGTTCAAAAATTGAAGAAAAATCAGCACCTACAGTTGATGAGCATCAAGATTCAGATCGAAGTCTGCTTCGAAAACCAGCAAAGACTCAAGATCAAGTTTCAAGAGATTTATAGATAGGAATCTTGTAAACATAGCTGATTAGACATAGCTAATTTAGTTTTTTGTTTTCCATCTTGGTGTAATAAGGAGCGCAGCAAATAGTAACAGCAACAGCAACGCAATCACAGCTTCCTGGTAGTCCCAGCTACCAAAACTTCTAGAACTAACTGACCTGACTCCTTCATAACCAAGGATATGTAGGCAACTCTTAAACAGGGTTCGGTCAAGCTCTTTTCAATTCGGGTAGGCAAAAATCCCGCAGAATTGCTCATCTTCTTTGCCCGAAAACTCTTCGTGCTTTCGAGCAAAGAGGGGCAGCTGTGAGCACGTGATTTTTACCGTACCCGAAATACTTTTATAAAAATTATTAAATAATTTTTAATTAAGTATTAGTCATTTTTAGGATTTTATTAGGTTCTTAATTACTCAATTAATAACTAATTAATTCATGAAAAATACTCAAAATATTATGCATGGCATTTAGGATTTGTTTTACATTTTTTAGGATTGAATTGGTAATTAGTTGTTCTATAAAATTGGAAAATCATAAAAATAGTTTATTTTACTCTTCTTAGTTCCAATATTTAATTCATAAAATTTAGCATTGTTTTAATTGTTATAAATAGTTAAATTAGCTTAATCTTACATCTAGATGAGTTAGGAGTTTAATTAGTAAGTCCTCTAGGTTTTAAAATTAGAAAGAAAAAAATTAAAATCAAAGATAACAAAATTGTTGAAAATTAATTAAAAAGGGAAATCGGATTGGGCTGGAATTAAGCCAGCCCAAATCAAAACTTAAACCGGACTGGCCCAATAAACCAGCCAGCCCAAACGCTCCTTACTCCCTCTCGTCAAAACGACGCCGTTTAGTAGACGGCCATCCTGGGCCGTTGATCTCAGCTAAATCAGCGGCCGGGAATTCACCTCCACCTCATATAAAACCATTCCAAACGGAACCCCCCC